>LPNX010368192.1:95239-367535 GCA_001517045.1 Pseudotsuga menziesii
TTAAGAGGGAGTGTTAGTTTTTGTACCTAGGCAGTTGTTCCCTAAGTGACTTTTTGCCTAAGTCACTTAGAAGAGGGAAAAATGTGACCCTCACATTAAAAGCTACTTAATGGGACTTTATAAACTTAAAGTCACTTTTTGATAAATTTAAGTGGGTGAGTAATTTTATTTAAGTGATTTAAACAAATGAGATTTTTACTCTCATTGAATCTCAGCCATTGGATTGGATCTTTCTCCATCGTTGGATGAGATTCCCATTTAGGGTTTAGACAATAAGGGTTGAGGGAGGCATTTTCACTTACTTTTTCATTTTTGGAGAAGAGAGTGAACAGAGAAGAGAACAAGAGAGAAGGGCACGATTTTCAAGACACCAGCTGAGAGAGATTTTCAATTGGTACAGAAATCGAGGAGTACAGGAGCATTAAATGCTGGCACAGAAATCGAGGTGTAGTTTTGCACAGAAATCGAGGAGGGTACGGCCTGCATTTAATGCTGTACGACTGCATTAATTTTTGCATAGAAATCGAGGAGGGTACGTCTACATTAATTGCTGTACGGTTTGGCACAGAAATCGAGGTGCTGTACAGCTGCATTTAATTGCTGTACGGTCTGGCACAGAAATCGAGGTGTGTACGGCTGCATTAATTGCTGTACGGTCTGGCACAGAAATCGAGGTGTGTACGGCTGCATTAAATGCTGTACAGTCTGGCACAGAAATCGAGGCTGAGTTGCTGCTGGTTTTGGCACATTTTTCGAGAAGAAAATAGCACGGAAACCGAGACAGATTTCTGGGTTGAGATAAGTTGGATTTTTGACTGTAAAAATTAATGTCTGATTTTTCTTGAAGCTAATAATAAACTCTCTCTCTCTCTGACTGGTTTTCCCCTTGTGGGTTTTTCCACGGCCATTGGCCAAAAATCTCTGAGTCTATATTTTTTATGGTGTGACTGTTAAATGTGTTTTTCAGCCTGTTAGCAGAATTTTACTGTGTGTTTAATTGTTCAGAAAATTTCTTAAGTAACCTACAGCCAATGCAAAACCAGCTGAAGGTGAAACTCATGAAATGTTAACATAAACCAGCAAACAGTAAAACTCAGAATTTCTACAAATTTAAAGGAATGCATTATTTTTTATAATAAATCATTAACAAATAACTTAACTGTTTTGTAAGTTATAAAGGTGAATATAAAATACATAGATTGCACGTTTTTAGGCTGAAATCCTTCCAATCCCAGCTACCTGGCCATATTGATCTTGCAGCTCTAACCGAAACTACCTGGTTTGAGTTCATGTTCGAATTCGGAGACCTTGAAATTTGACAAAAAATCGGCAATGAGAAATTTGCCGATAAAATTCGACGTAAAATTCAGCATAAAGTTTGAGTGACTATAAAATTTGGAAATTAAAAACCATACAAAAAATTTCAATAAAATTCATTACGCTCTTTAAACTGTGAACACTGAACATGTCCTGTTACATGTCCTGGACTGCCCTGCTACGGCCTACACGTCCTGCTTCCTCTTTGCGTGGGCGTTCTGAGTCTCTGACTCCTGTTGGCTATCATCTGTGGCTGTGCTGCGTGCAGTAGGATGTGGCCCATGGGTTGTGGCTATATGCTGTAGCCTATGGCTGCTAATGTAGCAGCGTGGCAGCACATACTTGCTCGCTGCTAGTGGGGAGTGCCCACTGCCCACACACACTCGGATTTGGGAGGCTGGATTTGGGTCTACCCTGAAGTTTGAACTCTCTGTGTCTATGCCTGCATCAAGTCAACGATGCCCTCAACAATTGTGAAAACTCATAAAATAACAATGTTCCACAGAGTTTCCAAGATGGGGGAGTGCGGGGGCGGGGGAATGCACAAGGGGGACATGTGGAAGCCACCCCAAATTTTAGGAAAATTTCAGGGAAACGGGGGGGCGTCAGAATCATAAAAATTAATTTAAAATATAAAAATGATAAATCCCAACAATAACTATTACCATGTAAAAAGTAAAACTGAAAACTAAATTCATCCTTATGGAATGTACATCCTTTAGTTATTACCATATCAAATTTCAAATTTGTAAATGATACCGAATTATGTTACTATTACCATGTAAAAACTAAAAACTATTATCATTATGCAATGCATATCTAAATTACATTTCAAATTTGTAAAAGATAATGTAACAATTTCTTAAGTCTTAAATAGTCAAATAGATATTGAATAGTTAACATAGAGAAGTTAGAACAGTGAAATAGACAAAAGTGAAAAGTCTAATAGTAGATTAAAATTTCTCAAAAATACTAAATAGTAGGGAGTCAAGGACTGCCATCGGTATCTAGTCTCTAATATCTATTATCTAGAGTCAAAACTGAAACAATGAAAAGTAGTTGAAATGAATCAACATCATGATCAAATAAGCATCAAGGAGTGTGCTCTATTGACTAGTGTGAGAGGTAGCTTTTAGGAAGGTGTCAAACTCTTAGGTTAGTGTAGGATTTAATTTAATTTTGATTTTAATTTGCATTTATTGTATAAGATGAAAATGGGGGGGGGGGGCTTTTGGGGGGATGCCTAGAAGCTCACCTTGGGGGGAAACGCATGGGGGGACATGCTTCCCCTAGGGGAAAACACGTTCCACACCCGAGGAAACTTGGGGAAACGTGTTTCCCTAAGTTCCTCCAAAAAGGGGGATGTGGGTAAACCTAAGGCACCTGACACGGGGACACAGGACATGAAGGACACAAAAATACGAGAGTCCGACACGGACACGGTGACCCCCGGAATCAGGACACGTAGGATACGTTTTATATACATATATATTTTTAAAAAATATATATATTAAAATTTAAAAATATAGACATATAGATCCAAAAATATTTAGAAACTAGAACATTTACAAATATTCAATAGAAATTAAAATAAAAACACATTAATGATTAGTAATTACACATTTGTCATTCACAACACATTTGTCATTCACAAATCACAATGAGACACATAGATGCATGTCGGAACCATATTTCTCATTAAGTCATCAAAATCAAAATGTATACAATGTACATATATGTCGGAATGCCACTGGGCATTGGCAAATGTCAAATAGACTAAAGTCTAATAGTAAATACAAAAAGGGGTGGATCAAGATGGGAGAATCCCATATGTCAGACTGTCAGTAGTCCTCCTCCATGCCTGAATCAACATCAACATACTCATCACTGCCCCTGCGCCTGCCTTGATCCTCATCCTCGTCCCCCTCCTCCTGTTTTCCCATCTGATGATCTGCATTTGCTGCTATGGAGGATGACCCCTCCATACGATCACTATCATCAAAAGTGATTGGCTCTAGCACTGGATCATTAAGATCCATGTTGGCTAATGCCAACTCAATACTGCTGTCCAAACCCATATCATCAGGAAAGACATCCCACATCTTTGTCTTTCCCTTCACCCACTCCTCCCTCTTCCTGTAAATAAGATGAAGGTTGGAGTGCACATACACCATTGACTCTGCCCTGGACTGCTCAAGCCTGCTCTTCTTCACACTGTACAAGTTCCCATATGTGCTCCAATTCCTCTCACAACAAGAGGGTGATGTAACTTGAGAGATGATCCTCAAGGCTAACTTCTGTAGAATAGGGGATGTTTCCCCATGAGTTGCCCACCAAGCATACGGTTCCTTACCCCCCCTATCTCTAAGCACATCATAGCCTCCAAATCTCCCAGTGCCAGTGGAAAAATCTACAAAGCCCTCCCCCGCCTCCTCAAGCATATCGCTATCCTGAAATAGCCGTCTAAGTGCTATCTTCCTCCCATGTGCAATCTCTGCATCCATGTGAGGAGGGACTCTGTGTGAGGCCCCCGATCCACCAGTGAGCCACTCTTGAGTGTAGAACTTGGGGTTCAAGGAGTGGGCCAAGCAATGCAAAGGTGTGCAATTCTTATCCCACCTGGAGACATAGTTTTAAAAATCGGGCTAACCGGTTTTGGAACCGGCCGGTTCACCGGTTCGGTACCAAACCGGTTCAAACCGGCAGGTAAACCGGATCGGTGACTGGTTAGTTACCGAACCGGCCGGTTGGTAACCAAACCGGTCTGGTTCGGTAACTAACTGGTTTGACCGGCCGGTTGGCAATATAATGTTTTTTTAAAATTTTTTTTAGTTTTTTTTTAAGTTTAAGTTTTAACTTTGTTTTTTATTTTTTTTATATTTTATATTTTACTAACCTATCTACCTAACCTATCCCTAACCTAACTACCCAACCCAACTACAAATAACATCTACTGGTCCCCTTCAAAAGTTCATATTATTTCTTTTATATGGTATATACATGAGCAGATTACAGTACACTTTGTGCCATTTTGATATATAGACTCTTATATGGTATATACATGAGCAAATTTTGGTTATTTTGTCTTCAATGACTTGGACTCATGGATTATAATCTTGAAAATGTTGTTTTTCTTTAAAATTTAAATATTTGATGTATTTTTTAGCAAACCGATTCATTAAATTCAAATCGGCCGATTTATGACCGATTCATTACCGATTCCGAGTTGACCCTCGACCGATTCCGAGTCCGATTCCGATTTTTAAAACTATGTCTGGAGATAAGAATATCCCGAATAATGGTCCATAAGTTCTCTGCCGATGTCCCATACTCGGGACACTCATTCTCCATGACAATGGACCTCATGGACTCAATCATGGAATCCCACCCCTCATAAACCTCTGCTAGGATGGGCTGGTCCGTGTTTGAAAACCGCAACAAAGAAATGATTGGCTCCATGATCTTAATGCTAAGATCTACCGTGTCCCACCAACCATCATCTAACACCCTGTTCTTCACCTTTTGTGAAGTAGCCTGATCCGTCCTCCTCCAAAAAGCCCAAAACTCTGAAATCACCATGGACCCAAGAGCTGTTTTGACCTCCCTCAACCTCTTCAGCATGATGAATGATGAAGCAAACCGAGTATCTGCAATCTTCAGCAATGAAAGCTGTGTGTACTGTTTGTAGATGGTGAGGGCATTTGTGTGGTTTTGTAAAAAGTTACGGATATGGCGTGCATCCTCAATAAGGTTGCCAATCGATGTCACATCCGAAGCAATGGCTTTCAATGCTAAATTCAAGGAATGGACAATGCAAGGTGTCCAAAAAACCTGTAAGAGCAATAAAAGCATGTATCAATGACTCTACAACACTAACATTGTAATGACCAAATTCAAACAATGAGCAAATTAGAAATGAAAGGTGTCCAAAATGAACATACCTGTGGATATTTAGCTTCCACAATCATGCCAGCAGCCTTGCAAACAGGTGCATTGTTCGTGATGATTTGTACACACGAATCAACACCTACTTCTTCAATGGTTTTAATGGATAAATCACCCATAAATTGTGCATCCTTGTATTTCTCAAGAGCATCCACCCCTTTCAAGAACAATGGTCCATTTTGGGAAGATACCATGAAATTGATGAGTGGATGGCGTGCGGGATCTGTCCATCCATCAGAAACAATACTCACACCGCATGAGGGCCATGTTGTTCTAATTGGCTCAAGGATTTTATCTACCTCCTTCTTTTCTTTAACCAACAATGTGGTTCTAAGCTTCTCTGAACTAGGAGGCACATAACCACTTGGAGCTCGTTCCAAGACATTTCAAACTGTCTCAAAATACAATGGTGATCGTGCGACATTGAATGAGATGAAGTTGAGGTAGAAGAAAAATGCAATGGTAAGGTCTACCTCTTCTCGCGCCTCTTGTTGGAAAATCCTATCCATTGGACCACCTGTAGATTGCCTCTTTCTTGTTTGATAAGTATCTCCACGCCCATGAATGCTAGGTGGAAATGGAGTCTTGGTGCTAGAGGACTTCCTCAAAAATGGAAGAGGATCATCCTCTTTTTTCTTGCTTGCTACTGCCACCTTCCCTAAGCCAACATGATCCTCTCTTTCCATATCCCTCCTTTGGTTAACAGTCACCGCTTTGCATGAAGAAATCCCACAAGAAGGAAGGGCCAACAAATGGCCCTTAACCCGGAAATATGTGCTCATGAACTCATGGTTGCAAAAATTGCATCTCCAAGACACATTGCCTCCCCCACCAAGCTTTGCTTCGGGCCCATCTTTCCTTGTCACATACTTCCACAAAGGGTATTTTTTTTCTTGGGCTTGTTGTCTTGCTAAAACAGGGTTAAATGGAGCATGAGCTCCACTAGCAGCCGATGGAGCACTTGACGGAGGAGGAGAACCGGTTGTGCTTGGTGGAATACGAGGGGAGGCCCTAGATGGTGCATTTCTCCCTTTCCTTTGACCCCTACCTCCCGCCCTAGCTGATTGAGACATTCCTTTTCTTGTGTGATGGTTGAGCTTGCAATCCTCTCCACAAATCCACCGGAATGCACTTGGAATCGCTTGGAAACAATGGATAGCCTTCAAATCTCCTTCAAAACTCCTTCACCTGCACATAAAACTCACTCTCAACCAATTGCTTCCTTGCAAATGACAAAAAGAAAGGCAAAAAATTGACTTAAAACAAACTTGGCTGTCTTTTTCCGTCGTTTACGTGTCCTGTTTTCGGGACACGCTGCAATTTTGTGTTCGACATGTTTTTTTTTTGTGTCTTGTTTTCGGATTCACCTGAAAGACGAATCGGGCACGAATCCGATTTGAATCGTGTCCAATTCGATCTCCATGGGACACGTGGGGCCTCCAGGACGAATCCGGTTTCATAGGGGGAAACATTTCCTTAAGAGTTTCAGTTTCTCTGTCCTGGAAGCGTGGGAGAGCGAGCGGGGGCTTTCCCCATCGTGGATGACGCGTCCTCGTGGAACACTGTAAAATAGGTGTTAAGGAACCAATGTCCTCAAGAACTACAACCTCGGCCCTTTGCGACTCATAGATTCACGATGGCAACATCCACACTTCACTAGCTCACAAATCATGGATTCACGACGGCAGCCTCACTCACACAATAAGCAATGAGTAATAGTTCAGCGCAGAGGTAGTTTTGGTAGGGTTTACCCATGGGTTTCCGAAACACAAAAAAAACAACAAATTTCAATGAATTTATGCTGATTGTGAAAAAATTGAGTCAATTTTTTGACGATTTAATTCACCTTGGAATTCGTGAAGCATTCAAAATTGAAATCGTCATTAAAATCGCTGATTTTAAACAATTTAGTTTGTCGGCCACAGAAAATCAGTGAATTTTGAATTTTATGGTGAAAATCGTGGAATCCGGTGACTTAGGATCTATAACTTATAAGTTATAACGTTGTCATCAAATGCTCAATCATCAACCACAACATCAACCTTCAAGCTTCAACATATAACATTTTCCATCAACAAACTGTATCAAATAACGTCAACCACAAAATGAAATAGGCCATCATATTTATTATGAAAGAGTTGTAAGATGCAATCAACAATTCAAAATTCAAAGGTTGTTCAAAGTTTCTACTTAAACTATCTTATAATGTTTACAAAATAGGCCATAACAAAGACAAAGTACTAAGTTCTAGACTCTAGAGTCTAAAGACCGCTTCTAAACAAGAAAAGATAAATACATCTACTATCTACTAAGCTTTCCTTTTGCCATGAGAAACTTCTAGTATTTTGTCCCTTGATTTATGAATAGGAGTAGTGTTGAATTTTAGCATTTGCATATATTCTTTAATTTTTGCAGTCTGTAAGATAGATAACAAAATACAAGTGCAGTAGATAAACAAAACATCAACACACATGAATACCAGATGTTTTCACGAGGAAACCTTTAAAGGACAAAAACCCCAAAAGCATTAGTAAATCATCCCTTAAATGAGATAGCTGAGTTTGAAGAAGAAGAAGAAGGTTTGTCTCAGAACTCTAAGATAAATGTTACACAAATTCTTCCACACCCTAGCAGGGTTGGACAAGGTTTACAAACCCTAACACAATTTGACCAAAATTGTCGTAAAGACAAGTTTCACAGGAAATTGCAAATTTGGGCCGACTGCCCAGATTTACTTACTGCTGCCCAAAAGTCAACTGAGGGCTACCCAAAATTTCCTATAGATTGCCCATATCTACAAATGTTGCCCAGATCTTCTCTGAGCTGTCTAGATTAACTTTATTTTGCTCAGATTTCTTTTCTGTCGCCCGTGAATGCTGTGTGTCTTTCCCAGGCCTGCCCGAACTGCCCAAATCTATTTTAGGGCTGCCCAAGAACCCAACAGAGTTGCTCGGACCTGTTCTTCCTGTTGCTCGAGCTAGTTATGGGTCTGCGCGGAGTGAGCCCAGAGGTGCTGCCTAGACCTTCAGACTGCTGCTCGATCCCTCTTCCCTGTTGCCTGGAATCAAAACAGACAGCCTATGAGAGATTATAGGCTGCCCGAAGTGTAAGGGAGGCTGCTCGAGTCTTTATGCAGCTGCCCGTGACCTCTGTGTAGCTTTGCGAGTCAATTCTTTTGCTGCCCGGGATAATGGCAGCCTGTTAGTGTGGCCCGAGACTGAAGGGAGGTTGCCCGTGACTGGAGGGAGGTTGCCTGTGAAGAATAGCAAGCATCCCGAACTTGTTTAGGTGCCGGGGATAATGTTTCCAGGGTGACAGGTGTGCTGCCCGTGAGGAGGACCTTTTTGCCCGAGATCTTTGTTTGTTTTAAGGTTTCCTGTGAAGAGCCCTAGCTCTGCACTTCCTATTGGCCGTGGATAGAAGTAGACTGTTGTTGCTGCTTAATGTGGATGATACCTCAATACCTTCCAACCACCAACAAGAGACAAATACCTTCCACAAAGCCTTAATAACTATGATCAATGCCTTATTGGTGTCAAATATTATCAAATCTAGACACAAGAATCATATATAAATAAAGTTATCCACTTTATCAAATAAAATTGCACCTTTTGAGGCAGTGTCATGTTTCCCAAGGCAATGTCACACTTTCGGAGGAAAGCAATACAAAAAGTGCGCCCTCAAGGGAAAGAGGACAATTTGACTTGGGAAAACATGGAGAATAAAATAGAAATACCAAACACCCTCTGATTCATGATTTATGAGAGTTTCAAGGATCCCAATCCACTTCCTTAAATGAGGACACCCTCTAGGGTTTGTGGCTAAAACCCTAGGGAGAATTTTTAGGGAGGATAAAAAAAACAATTTCACAGCTTCTTTTTGGATTTTTGAATTTATTTAGATTTTTAGGGTTTTTTTCAGTGAAAATATTTCTATGCATAAAATAAAATAAAACATGTAAATTTGATGAAAAAGAGATTTGAAGGATAGGGTACTAAATTCTTGTCTCAAAACCTACGACTATGAGAGATCGAGGCAATGTTATCAAAACCCAACTGGTTTGGAAAAAAACCCCCGGGTTGATCGGTTTACAAGCTTCATTGAGTCAAATCATGCACTCAAACCGTTTTTGGCCGGTTCCATACGAAATTGGCCGGTTTCAAGGATGAACTACCCGGTTCCATACAAAACCACCTAGTTTTCTCCAAACCGTCCGGTTCAGAACAAAACCAGCCAGTTCTGTACAAAAACGCCAAGGACCCCCAAAAATAGCTAATTTCAAATTCTTTCAATAAAATAAAAAATAGGGTCCACGTGTGAGCTGTTTAATTGACCCACGACCCTTCTAATGTTATAAAAGGAGGCTCCCACCCTCCATATCAATCACATTTAATTGTGAATGGACTTGGGCCCTCTTCCATAGCAAGAGGAGGTGAACATTGATGTTGCAGTTAGAAAAATGCCTTCAGGCCTATAGGGGAGTCAAGCCATGCTCTTGTTGAGGATGTAGATGATGACTCTAAGTCTGAGCATGAGGACTCAAATAATTATGATATATGATTAGAATCATTAGATTGTAGATTCTAGAGTCTAGACTGTAGTCATATGCTTATATTTTGACTTTAGAGGCCATTTATAACCTCTTTGTTGATGTACTTTTCTTTAGTTATGTATTTGCAATCGATGTTTTTTTGGTTTTATATGCTCTTACTTGCTATATACTTAAGAAACTTGACATATTTGTTTATAATGGTTTGAATTCACATGGATACACATGGATATATATGTATTTTTTTAAAATATGAATGTTTTATGTATGTTTGCTCAACCGGTTTTTTGATCCGGTTTGTTTCCTGGTTTTTGTCTGGTTTCGGTCTGGTTCCGGTTCCCAGGGTCGGCCGGTTCGACCACCGGTTTGGTTCTGATAAGATTGGATCGAGGCTAACGTCCCTCCTCTTAACATGGTTTCTAGTACTTAGGGCAAAGCTAACAACCTGTAGGGTTAGGTACCGAAACCCCAATTAGGGCAAATAAAGAATTCCGAGGCCCATAGAACTATGGAGAGCTCCTTGATATGAAGGTCTCCTCAAGCAAGTAGACAAAATGCTAGCAAAAAACTCTACCTTAGTTCAAAGCAATTCAAGAATGACTTTAAACTAGGGTTAGGAGATAAACATACCAACATTAATCAAGGAATGAGCAAGGAGATGCACCCTAGATCACCCTTGAGCACGAGTTATCACAACTATTCTTAGCATCCACTTAGCATGTGACTATCAAACCCTAAAAATCCTTTCTTTCGCTATTCATGCAAGAGAAAAAGACATCTAAAGAGTAGTGCGCCTAGCTTCAAATGCTCTCATAAACTAGTAGGTTAAGAAAATAATACATAATTTGATCCCTTATCCACGATTTACAAATGAAGTGAGGATGTCTTATTTATATGAGACAACCCTCAACCTCTTACGAATTTGAGCCTACAAGTTAATGACAAAATATAAATTTTAGGTTATTGCACCCACAAACTTGGGGACTAAACCATACGATGACATAAAATTGTTAGGGTTTTAGCTCTGGAGGCACTCCGCATGTTTTTGTCTTGTATGCAGAAGTGACCATGCACTAGCTAGGCTACTTTACTTTGTAATGTTGTTTTATAAAGTTTAAAGTGACTCTTATGTAAATGGGACTTTTTATAAAGTATTCCCTTGTTTTAATTTTATAAAGTGACTTTATGATAAAGTGCACTTAGTTCATAAAGTAAATGTGACTTTATTAAAATTAAATGTAACCACTTTTGGGGGGAAAGTTTCTCAACCCTTGATCTTGAAAAGGCAAGATTTAACCTTGGCCTTTGGATTTAGGGATTGGGAAGGTGAAAAGTGACTCTCAAGTTATAAGAGAGAGCCTAGGGTAGTGTGCAAGACAAGTTGAAGGAAAGCATTTCCAAGAATGAGTATTTGGCTGAGTTATTTGCAGAGAGAGAGGGAGTTGCAATTTTTCTCAAGTGGGCATGAATCCCAAGGAGAATTTTTTTCTCAAGAGGGCACGAATCCCAAGGAGCTGGGCAGTTTTCAAGGCATTTACTTTCAACTGAGTTGTACTATTCCGTACAGTCTGTATGGCACAACAGTGGCACATTTTTCGAGGAAAATTTTTTGGGCATGATTTTCGAGAAGCAAAAATAAAAATAAAAATTCAAGCTCAGAAATTCGTACAGTCCGTACCGTTCCATACAGTCCATACATTTTGCTGGTGGCACAGAAATCGAGGTGGGCACGGAAATCAAGAAATCTGGTACAATCATTAATGCTGAAATAAATGTTGCTGTAAATGATTTCTCTGCCTGATAAATGTTGCAATAAAATTCTCTTGGACTGGTTTTCCACGGGGTGGGGTTTTTCCAGGGTTACATTGACCAAAAATCCACTGTTTTATGAGTTTATCAGTCTGCTGTTTTTATGTGTATTTCCGCTGCTACAGAATTGGTTTTTTCAGTGTTTCAGCTTCAAGGTTGGGTTTTATGCATGTGAAGTATTTTTTACTTAACGACAGTAAAGTCTAAAATCTGGGTTTAACTAAGTGTTTGACAAAAAGTCTGATTTTTTGTCAATATTTCTACAAAAATAACAATAAAAATGTAAGATTAGGCTCCATCAAGTTCAAAGTGAGCCAAAAGGAGGTGGTCATGCCCAAACTAACCCCAATAGATGCTTGTTCCTCAACGATCTCCCTTTTTAACAATGTAGGCTTCTTCTTTAAGGAATGACATCATGGGTCTGGAGACTAAGAGGAGGTTTTTTTTTATTATCAAAATAATAGGTCCGATGGAACATTTGCTTGTTTATTCAACTTGACCATGTTGTGGCATTAATGGGTAGGACATATAGGTGAGAAAGGTCTTCGTGCTATGCACAATAAAGGTATGGTCGAAGGTCTCTTTGATTGTCTTGAAGAAGTCAACTTCCACAAACATTGTATTTATGGTAAACAGATTCGTGTAAGGTTCTCTTCTGGTGCCACTAGGGGTAAGGAAGTAATGGAATTAATACATAGTGATGTGTTTGGACTTGTGTCAATCCCTTCACTATGAGAATCTCAGTATTACGTTTCTTTTATAAATGATTTTTCTAGAATGACATGGTTGTATTACTATTTTTTGAGGAAAAAATATGAGGTTTATCAGTTCAAAGCTATTGTGGAAAATTAGATTGGTAAAAATCAAGCTGCTAAGAATTGATAACAGAGAAGAATTTTGTGGAAAAGTGTTCGACCAGTTCTGTAGATAGCACAATATAGCTCGACAAAACACAACTCCATACATGCCTCTACAGAACAGAGTTGTGGAAATGTAATATCCCAAATCCCGATATTTTCTAATTCTATGCAAATATACTGAAACAGCCGGGCATGCAAACTGCCATGCAAAATTCCCTATTTTATAGCTAAAATTAGGGTTAGGGTTCGTAGGATAGAATGGACACTTACCACTGATAAGCTGGCTGGAATGCTCCTGAGAGAATATGCATGCATCAAGAGCTGAATCGGAGATGACCTGGTATCTTCTGCTTCCGGTGATACCCCAGCAGCACGAACCCCAAATCAGTTAAGGGTGACGTTTTCATTGAAGGAGGTGTCCGATGAAGCTGAGAATTTGCAGGGTTGATAGTCTTCCCGTGCCGGAGAGAATGCCTAGCACATGCGGAAATTCTTAGGTCTCTAGGTAGGCTAGCGAATTGTTCTAGAGGTTCAGTTGCTCACGCCCCCTTGATCCCGAAATGGATGATAACTGCTCAGGATGAGCAAGGTCGGATTTGATAATCATCGGGTACTGGAGTATGATACCGATGATGAGAATGGTGCCTGGGTTTCGAAGGTAAACTGAGATCTGAAGACCCAGCGAATGATTTGGGCTTTCCAGCTGAAAACCCTTTATGGCTACACACGTGCCCCTGCAAACAATCTCTGATGGATACTGGATAACTGTGAATAAATTGAAGAGCGGATGGTGAACCTAGATGGCTTACCCTGGATGACACTAGGGCAGATATCTCACTGCCGAAACCCCGTTAGTTGAAGACGTTGTCTCCAACCCCAACTGCTGTGGCCGCACGCTGTGCTGCTACTCAAGAGCTCCAAAATCCATAATCATTAAAAAGTAAGTCTCCTTTCACTTTATCTTCCTTTTATAACTTTCAACTGCGAAAACCCTAACTTTTTGACCTAATTAGGTCACTTTAATTTTTAATTTGCAGTTGACTTGCATGCATGCGCATGGAGACTTAAATGGGTGCATGCATCATTAAATAATGCTTAGATGTCATGCATGACGGTGGCCTTTGGCCTCGGTGGCCCTCTTTGACCTAATGGTGATAACATATTGATGCCCTAGATTTTCTGTAGATGGCATCAGTCTTTAGTTGATTCCCTAACTGTCAGTGACCGCTCGAACCCACAGGAATCACATAGGTTAGCGGTTTTGGTCCTCAATGCCTAATCAGATGAGGACATTACAGGAAAGAATGAATAGAATGTTGATGGAGAAATCTTAGGGGCATGCTCAGTGGTGCATCACACAAGAATTCTAGGTAGTGGCAGTCGACACGACATGTTACCTAGTGAATAGGTTGCCATCGACGACTCTGGTTGACAAGAGTCCATATGAGGCATGGGTTGGTGAAAGGCCCTCTCTTACACTTCTCAGAATCTTTGGGTGTGATGCCTTTGTACATGTCCAAAGGGAGAAACGAAGCAAATTTGACAACAAGTCAGAGAATTGCATCTTCATCAGGTACAAGGATGGAGTGAAAGGGTATAAGCTATAGAATCCGATCATGAGGAAGGCAATTTCTAGTAGAGATGTAATCTTTAGGGAAGTCAGAGGTATATCTAGGGACGAAGAAGTTAAAAGAGAAAAGGAACCAGAAAACGAGAGTTCAAAATGAACAACGAAAGTTTGAATTTAAGTCAGTTGACTAAATTCGACGAAGAGGTGGAATAACAGACTCTAGTTTTCAGGAGGTTTTGTCAAACAAGGATTCAAACAAAAAGGTATAGTCCTCCCAACTTTTGCTCTTCTTTTGCGTTATTTGCCATAGAAGATGATCCTTGGTTGATAAAGGAAGCGATTGAATTGATAGAGGGTAAATTTCGGAAAAGGGCCATGGAAGAAGAAATTGAGTCCTTGAAGAACAATGAAACATGGGATCTAGTTGCGTTACCAAATGGAAGGAAATTTGTCTGCAGTAAGTGGGTGTTCAAGAAAAAGGTTTAATGCAGTAGGTCAAATTGAGAAGTACAAGGGTCGTCTGGTAGCAAAAGGATATTCCCAAGTCGAGGTAGTCGACTTTGGTGAAATTTTCTCCCCTGTTGCTAAGCTAACTTCCATAAATGTACTAATGTTTGTAGCTGTAGCATTTAATCTTGAGATAGAACAGATGGATGTAGAGACAACATTTATTCATGGTGATCTTGAACAAGAAATCTATATGATGCAGTCTGAAGGGTTTACAGTGGAAGGAGAAAAGGAGTTGGTTTGCAAGCTTAGGAAGTCTCTCTACGATCTAAAACAATCGCCCAGGATGTGGTATTAGAATTTTGATATGTATATCCAACAACTGGGTTTTGTAAGAAGTTAGGTTGATCACTGTGTATATGGAAAGACAGTTGGTGGTCATTTCAAACATCTAGTTTTGTATGTCGACAACATGTTGGTTGTAAATAACATGGATCTGATAATGGAGGTACATTTTCAGTTGACCTCCAAGTTTGACATGAAGGATCTTGGAGCAACAAATTTCATTCTTGGAATGGAAATAAAGAGAGATCGAGCATGTAGACGGCTCTAGTTAAGTAGAGTAAATATGTTGAGATAGTTTTGAAACGTTTCAACATGCAGGAGTGTAGATTGGTCAAGCTCCCTATTTCTGTGGGAGTTAAGCTATCTGTTGAACAGTGTCCTAAGACACAAGAAGAAATAGAGTATGTGTCACATGTGTCCTATGCTAGTGCTGTAATTAGAGGAAATTTGAGGTCTAAAATGGGCCTCCTAAGGAAAATAATAAAATAATAGTTAAAATAATAAAATAATATTTACTAATTTTGGAGGAAGAAAGATAAAAACTACTTTTTTGTTTGTTTGTATTTCAACATATCTCCTTGTGTTTTTACTCAAATTTTGAGCGGACGCACTTGTTGGATGTGGAATAACAAGTACCCACATTGCATACTTTTGATGTACCTCGCTTCCCAAAAAATAAGAAATACCTGAAAAAATCTGATGGTGATGTCATCATCACATTTTTTCAAGTATTTGTTTTTGGGCTTCATCACGTTTTTTGAAGTATTTGTTTTTGGGGCATCATCATGTTTTTCAGGTATTTCTTGTTTTTGGGGCAACAGGGTCCGTCAAAAGTATGCAGTGTGGGTACTCATTGGATGCAGAATTCATCCAACGAGTGCTCCTGCTCGAAATTTGAGTAAAAACACACGGAGATATGTTGAAAATATGAACAAAAAAAGTAGTATTTTTTGTGACAAATATGTCAAGTCAACCATTATGGTTGACTCATTTTATTTAAATTCTATTGTTCTTGAATTCCAACTCATCAAGAAATTATAAGGCCCATTTTAGGCCTCAAATTTCCTCTAATGAGGTAGTCTAATGTATGCTATGGCCAGTACACGAGCAAATATTGCCCATGTAGTGGGATTATTGAATAGGTACATGTCAAGGTTAAAAAAATCAAACCGGTGGTCAAACCAGCTGACCCTGAAAACCGGAACCAGATTGAATCGGATTGAAACTGGGAAAAAAACTGGTCCACCAAATATACAAAAAATACTTAAATTTTGAAAAATTATATATATTCATATGCAACCATGTGAATCCAAACCATTACACAAATTTGCAAAAAGGGCTCTTGCTATGTGCCATACTAAGCATATTTCATTAGAACCTTCCCCACTCAAACAACTTCTAATTTAAAAACAAAAATTAAAAAACACCTTCTTAAGTGCTGATGTACAATTATGTATGGAACCGGTCAAACCTGGAACTAGAATTGGTAAAGCTGGTCAAAACAGGATCAAAACCGGTCGGTTCCGGTTTGAGACATCGATTTGACTTGATGACACCCCAAAATTGGTCGCACCGACCGGCTTTACTGGTTCCAGTCCGATTTTTGTAACACTGGTACATGTCGATGCCTGGAAAAGAGCATTGGACCACAAACAAAAGAATATTTAGGTATATGTGCAACATGATAGATTATGCAATTTGTTATGGAGGGGAACTTGAGAACCCCAAGGAAATCAATGTACTTGGATTTGTTGATTTCGACTGGGTTGGAGATCTCGATCGCAGATGGTCGACTAGCAGATATGTGTTCAAGTTATTCGGGGAAGCAGTCAGTTGGATGAGTGGAAGACAGTTGATCGTTGCACTATCGATTTTTTGAGGTTGAATACATGGTAGCTACTCATGTGTATAAGGAAGTTGTTTGGTTGCAGAGATTGTGTTCAGATATTGGGCTTGGTTAGCATGTTGTTAGGTTGGATTATGACAGTCAAAGTGCAATCTTTCTTGCAAAGAACTGAACATATCATCTAAAGACAAAACATATTGATGTATAGTACCATTTGTGAGAGAAATGGCAGAGAACTAGAAAGTATTGCTGGAAAAGTTACCATAGTGAAGAATGTTGCAGACTCGTTGACCATGTCGGTAAGCATAGAGAAATTTTCGCGGTGTAGGGAAACTATGGGATTGATAGCCTTGCTTAAGTGAATTCAAGTTTTGAATCTCTTGTTTATGCAAAGAAGACAACAAGTGGGAGAATGTTGGGAATGCTATATTCTTTGCACGTAAATCGACTGGTAAAGTCAATACTAAATAGTCGATTGGTATAAGTCGACTAGGGTCGGAGGTCGACATACGCTGAAATTCTAGTCAATTAGCCGCCTAGAATAGTTGTTTAGTTGAAGGCTAACAATTGGTCTACAGAACGACTAGAAGTTCACTAGACGATTGACCAAGGTGGTCCCAGTCAAGTCAACTATAATAGAATAAGTGAAAGTAGTTAGGAAGTTCGATGTTTCTATTAATGAGCAATTGGTTGTATTGCATCTATAAATAAGATGTAATGGCTATGAAAATGGTGGTATGATGGAGTGATGTAATGAAGTCTGATTTGTAGTCTTGCAAATCACATGTGTAAAATATTGACTATGGGTGTTTGAAACTTTGATTAATAGATCAGTGGAAAGCTTGTTGGTTTGCTAGTTTTCCCACAGGAGAGGGGTTTCTAGGGTAAATTTTGTGGATTGTGTTGTTGTGTTGTGTGCCATTGTTTTATGTTTAATTGTGTTTAACTAAATGAATCGATTTGCAAGCCTACTGTAAATTGGTATTAGAACCAACAATAAGTTATAACCATCATTGATGATAATTTTGAAGACCATTTTAGCATAAGCATGAAGCAGGTCATAACCATGTTTTTGTGAGCCACATCTACATCTCCATATCAACCTAAAGTGCTTTTCTTGAAGGCTATGTCAGGACTAAATAACAGTGTGGGTGAAGTGAGCAATGATGAAGCACATAAGGATAGGTCAAACCTTGAGAGTAGACCTTGATTGACCAGATCTTGTCATAAGGATAGTTCAAACGTTGAGCAAGAATGGGTTTTAGGGTTTTAGCCTTTAGGAGTTTAGGGTTTTGGGAGTTTTTCCATTTTTTTTTCGGAATTGGCGGGTCAAAAGAGAACTGGAAGTTTTGGGATCTGTTTTAAAATTTTAGGATCCATTTTAGTTTCCATGGGTTCAGGATCTATTTCATTTTCCATGGGATTCGTTTCATGGGCTTAGGATTCCTTTCATTTCCACGGGATCCATTTCCTTCTCCAAAGGATCCTGCTTGGATCATGGATAGATCTTGGCAAATACAGATTGGATCTATGGATCTTAACCAAAAGGGTGGTGGATCTGATAACAGAGCTTATAATACACTATGGAAATTGGATAAGCTGGATCCTATCTACAAAAGAGAGCCATCTATGCCCTCATATTTGAATCTTGGATTTGGTTTTCCAAGATTCTCTTTGAGTCCTCAGATGTTATGAGTTTAAAGGCCAATGGGATGCCCGAGTATTTGGTTGGATGAACAACAGACTTGCATGAAGGTAGGATGAACAATTTATTATTTCCTAGCTAAATTTTATATTTTTCATTGTTTAGTTCTCTTAAGTGGGAAAGATTTTTTGGAGTTGAGATTGGAGAGATTGGAGCCAAGGTGTGTTGATTTTTTTGAGCAACTTTGAGAGCCATAGTGTGGACTCAACATAGAGTTGAGTGATCATTCTGTTGAATGATGATATCTAGTCCTTTACAGGGCTTTCGAGGATTCTACTCATGTAGCTGATCCATGTGAGCTGTGGCATAGAAGGTTTGGACACCTTCACTACACAGCTCTTCCACGTCTACATAAGATAGTCAGCAGAGATGTGATCTTCCATGAGAAAGGTGTGTTCCGTCAAACACATGAGCTTTCAAAGGAAGATGAAGTACCTCCCCTTGAGTTTCCAGTTTTAGAAATTCAGAGGGAGGAAGAGAAATTTGAGGATCAAATTCCAGATGCACCTAAGAACACTGAAAGTCCACCAGAAGAATTGCTTGAAGTTCCTCCTTCCAAAAGGAGATTTGCTTGGTACCGAGAGACGGTACAAGAAGGCGAGAAGCATAAAACTTTTCCCAGGACTTTCAGAGAAAGCATAAGACCATAGAAGTACTCAGGTCTTATGATCTAGCTCACCAATGCAGAACTTTTCGAAGAAGCAGCAAGTCAATGGGTATGGGTTAATGCCATGATTGAAGAGTACAGTTCAATCATAAAGAATGATGTGTGGGAATTTGTTCCTAGACCAACAAGAAAGTCAGTGGTGACATCCAGATGGCTTTAGAAATTCAAGCATGCTGCTGATGACAGTATGGAGAAGTGTAAAGCTAGATTCATAGCTCATGACTTCACTCAGAAAGAAGGCATTGACTATGTAAGACATTTGTCCCTGTTGCCAGGGATATTACCATCATTCCACTTGCCGTAGGAAGTTACATCAGTTGGATGCAAAGACAACCTTCCTCAATGACAAGATTGAGGAGGAAGTCTATATTGAACAACCTGAAGGCTTTGTGAAGAAAGACTTGTATGGACTGAAACAAGATCCGAGAGTTTGGTATGTGAGGATGGATGGATTTCTCCATAATTGGGGTTTTCCAAAAGTACAACTGATTCAACCTTTACTTTGAGGTTGTTAATAATCATGTCATGATACTTGTTCTATATGTAGACGACTTGTTTCTTACAGGTGATGAACATTTGATAGAACAGTGTAAGAGGGAGCATACCTCTGAATTCGAGATGAAAGATCTTGGATTGATGCATTACTTCCTTGGCTTAGAGGTCTGGCAAAAGCTAGACGAGATCTTCTTGACACAAGGAAAGTATGTAGTGGATATCTTGCAGAGATTTGGGATGTAGGACTGCAAGTCCATGAGCGTACACATGACTACCAACTTGACAAAGTTGCGGGACTCAGCCACCAGTTCACAGAGCGTGGACTCTACTCTGTACAAAGAGCTTATTGGATCCCTGATGTATCTCGTGCATACGAGACTAGACATTTGCTACACAGTGAATGCACTGAGACAGTTCATGTCTGATTCGAAGCACATACACTTGGTAGCTGCCAAACATGTACTCAGATATGTGCGAGGTACTATCACTTATGGGCTCAGGTATACTTCCAGAAGTGGAGTATTGTTATCTGGATATACAGAATCGGATTGGGTTGGCAGCGCAGTTGATTGGAAAAATACCTCTGGTTATTGCTTCAGTATGGGATCAACAATGGTCTCTTGATCCATCAGGAAGCAGGGTTCCATAGCTCCGAGTACAACCGAGGCCGAGTATATTGCTACAAGTGATGCTTGCAAGGAAGCAGTTTGGCTTAGAAAACTTGTATATGATCTATTCGGGGTAAAGCTTGACTCAACGATCATCCATTGCGATAATCAGAGTTGCATAAAGCTTTCAGAGAACCCAGTGTTTCATGATAGATTGAAACACATTGAAATGAGGTATCATTTCATTAGAGATCTAATGCAAATAGGTGCTCTGAAGTTGCAGTACATTCGTATGGATGAATAGATTGTAGATATCTTGACCAACCCTCTGACAACATCAAAAGTTCGTGTACTTTTGTGACAAGCTTGGTATGGTAGAGAATTCCTCTCTTGCCGAGAGGGAGTGTTGATTTTTCTGAGCAGCATCGAGAGCCATTCTCTTAGGAGAATGGGGACACTTGGTACAAGACCACGGTGTGGACTCAATCTAGAGTTGAGTGATCATTATGTTGAATGATGATATCTGGTCCTTGACCATGATATGGACCCAACTCTGCCCTGGGGGGACTCAACCTTGTGTTGAGTGACCATTCACCATTCTGTTGAATGGTAGACATCTGGTCTGGGAACACGATGTGGACTAGTCTAATACTGGTAGACTCAACTTAGTTCTGAGTAGCCATTCTTTTGAACGGAGGCACCTAGTTAGTTACCAGGAATTCACCTAGTCCGGGACTAGGAACTCAGCCCAGGGCTGAGGGCCATTCTCTTGGAGAATGGAGGCGCTTGGTCTGTTACCAAGTATTTGACCTAGTGTCAAATTATGCAGCCTATGGCCGAGGAACCTGGTCTATTACCAGGATGGCACTATAAGCCCTAGACCGGGTCTAAGCATGTGTGACATTTTGACCCTTGATTAGTGGGCTTTGCGATCTTCCCCAAGGCTTAGCTACCCTTGGTTAAGACACCTTAGTACCCGATCTTGGTGTCACACAGAGTGTGAGATAAAAACATTTGTAATTCTCTGTTTATGATGATGTATTTTGAGTGGTGATGAAAGACCACCTTGACCACTTATATTGACCACAGGGGCACTTAAAGAAGGCTAAAGAAAAAGTTAAAAATACATAAGGACTTTTGGACCACAAGCAAAAGTAAAAAATACATAAGGACTTTTGGGCCATAGGTAGAAGTCAAAAATACATAAGGACTTTTGGACCACAAGCAAAAGTAAAAAATACATAAGGACTTTTGGACCACAAGCAAAAGTAAAAAATACATAAGGACTTTTGGACCATAGGTAAAAGTAAAAAATATAAAAAATACGTAAGCACCTTTGGACCACAGAAGGCTAAAGGCAAAAGTAAAAATTAGAAAAGAATAAAATAATAATGTTTTTTTCTTTCTAATTTTGGTCCACTTACAGGTGACTCAAGGATATAAAGAAGATCAATCCGTTTCATTATTACACACTTGCTCACATAGGTACAACTGCTTCATCAGAAGATCTTACAGGTTTTTGAAGAAAGAAGGTTTTATGATTATGTCTTAGCATGGATGAGTCTAGCTAGGGCATCATCAACCATTTGAGGAAAAACACTAAGCTAGGGTTTCTTATCAGTCTTGCAGCACCTAGGGTTTTACCCTATCTTCTCTTCTTCCCACAGCTCACTCAACCACACACACGGGCAACTGCAATTTTACCTTGGGAAGGCAGTTATTTCTCTTGGCAGTCTTCTTTTCTCCGACGGCAGCCCTATCTCTCTCTAGGGCAAGGCTCGGGCTCTTCATCAGACATTTGGGCATGCCCTAGCAGTGTTTGGGCTGCCCCTTACTGCTCACGGCTACCCACAGGAAACCCTAGCAGGGCTTCAGGCAGCTTGCTAGGGGTCTCCGGGCAGGCCCATATATACCTCGGCCAGCAGACAGAGGTCTGTTAACCTCCACCAGCAGCAGCAAAGGGCTTGACCCTAGGTTTGGGCTGCCCAAACAGAACCCGGGCAGGCTGATAAGCCCTTCGGGCAGGTAGATCTGCCATTCAGCCAGATTTGGGCAGAACAACAGATACGGGCTGAGGCAGAAGACATCCGGGCAGAGGCAGAAGACATCTGGGCAGGGGCAGAAGAACTTCCGGGCAGGCCTTATCAGGTTTCAGGCAGGCTTATCAGACTTTGGGCAGTCTTGTTCAGATCCGGGCAGCCTCCTCTCAGATTCTGGCAGCTCCTGAACATTTAAGACAGGAGAGAGAAAAACAGACCTAAAGCAGTCAAGGAAGATTTGTGGGCAGTCTAATCTCTCTGGGCAGGAGAGAGAAAATTAGGGCAGAAATCCCTAATTTGTGAAAAAGCCTAAACTGGCATTTTTGAATTTTCTGTGTTTAAACTATCTTCAGTGTAATTTTTGATCTGTGGAACAAACTCAGTTAGAGTTGGTGAATTTTGGAAAAACTCAGTCATCTCATTTACGAGATGAATTACTAATGCTTTTGGGGTTTTTGTCCTTTAAAGGTTTCCCCAGTGAAAAATCTTGTGTTCGATGTGTTGATGTGATTGATGTTGTTTACTGCACTTATCATTTTTGTAAGTTAGTCTGCAAATCTTTAAAGTATTCATGCTAATGCTAAAATTCAACAAGGTGAATATGCTGGCTCTTTCTTCCTATGTATGGAGGGGTAGTCTGTATAATTACAGCTTGGCTCAATGGTGTATGATTCTGGATGTATTCTGGCTCAGTGATCTGCAGGCATGCAAATTTAGTGGCCCTTCATGTTGAGTTTAGGGGCTTGCCTAAGGTCTCAGCGCTTCCACAGTACAGGCAGGCACGCTTGCTCGAGTCCTTTGGAAGATTTGCAGAAGCTTGATATAGAGAATTTTTTAGGAAATGGAAAGAAGGGGCTCTCTATCAAGGGGCTCTTGGAGTACCCTTGGTTCTGCACTACCTTCTTAAGTTGGTTAAACCTTTTGACCTTACCACTTGCACTGTGTACGCTGAGCTTTATAAATAGTGGCCATCTCTTTTCTACCTTGAGTGAGTAGCCTGTTAACTATTTGCCAATATTGAACCAAATATGGAAACTTTTTAAGTTGAATTTGTGCATTTTTGGCTCCTCTGACTTTCCCTGGAGAAATTGATTTGTTTACTGCATCTAGCAAAATCATCTGTAAGATTTGCCAGATTGCTTGGTAAAAATCAGCTTTGAAACCAATTTTGGCTTGTTCTTTTTCTTGTAGAGTAATCTGTGCTGTGCACCACAAATGATTTGAAAGGCTATTTAATTTGTATCAAATGATCAATGCTTCCTTAATTGCACGAGCATTACATATGAATTTATGGACTATTTATTATAGTTTATTGAAATTTAATATGGAGACTGAATGGATTTGCTAGAAATCTCTCTTTTCCTTCTCTCCATGGAAGCATGTTTTTATGGGTAGGAATATTTTAAAAATTTAAACAATAAATTTTGGATTACTTTGAAACTGTCTTTGTGACCGAGTTATGGATTGCTCAGCTAGATAAGCTTCTATTTTTTTGTTGTATGATTTTAAAACGTATTTATCTGTTCTATTAGAGATTTAATATAGAGGCTTTATCGCAGATGTGTTGCTTTGATCAGATTCACTTTTAAATAATTTTAAATTAGTATGCTGTGGCTTCTGTATTAACATGTTCATTGTGTGCTATCTTGGGAAACATGTTAGATGTTACAGCTTTTTCTCCTTCTAAAACATTTTTTTAAGGTAATACACGTGGCTAAAAGGCCTCATATTTGGTTTATTAATACACAGGGACTGATGAAGAATCTGGACCCAAAACAGGGGATTTTGATAGATCCTTTCAAGAAGAAGCAGAGCAGAAGGATGTTGATGTGAAAAGCAGGTCACACCGTCGGCATAGGTAATTTTTTTCCTTCATTCTGTGGACAGTGCTTCTCATCGGTGAATTGGAAAGCTTCTGGTTAATGTAGCCTAGAAGGTATTTTTATTTTTGTATAAAAATAGATCAGATTACCAGTCTAAGATAGCATCTGGTTTATTTTGGATGAATTATCAAGGGCATACTATTGCATAGTTTTTGAAATATTTAAGATTTCAAATTTTGAAGCATTGGAGGCATTGTTGAAACAGTGAGACATATCTAAACTGATTGCAATATACTTTTGAATTGCTTACATTAACATAGTTTTCAGCAGGAAAACAGTTAAAAACAAAATACCATAGTTGAGAATATTTGCCACAAGTACTCTCTAGTCAAACTTTGCTTGGCCCTACTGCCGAGCCAACTTAACTTTGTTGCAAGTCTGATTCTCTGTCAGTGATCAAACTTGCCAGAAGCAAGTCAGACCCCAAAGTACTTTGGATCAAATCTGACTGGCAAAAACCTTGACCGGTGAGTAACTCCTGGGTTATTCCATAGTTTCAAAAATCGGATTCAGACTCGGAATCGGTCGAGGGTCAACTTGGAATTGGAATCGGAATCAGTAATGAATCGGTCATGAATCGACCGATTTGAATTTAATGAGTTGGTTTAGGAAAAAATACATAAAATATTTAAATTTTGAAGAAAAACATTTTCAAGATTCTAATCCATGATTCGAAAGCATTAAAGACAAAATTTCCAACGTCTGCTCATGTATATACCTTATAAGAGTCAATATATCAAAGTGCATAAATAAAAGTCCCCCTTATAATCAAATTGCTGTTGATATTCATCAAAATTCATCTAACTCAAACCCTGGATGGGCCATGACATGATAAATTTTATTTTCTGGTGGAATTTACAGCATTTTAAAACTTAAACTTCTGCAGACCATGCTTCTTTTTCCCTCAAGAAAAGATTGGCCATGATTTATGCTTTCATTTGCTGCTTCTTTCTAAGGCTGCCAGGTAATAGATTGAAATATCAGACGGTTTTCAATGGATGGAGGCTTAAAAAATGACAATTGGTACCTGGGATGTTCTTGCAAAATGGTCCTATTGAGTTATATAATGTCAAAATCTGAGGCCCTGCCCCTTCTCGCTCTCTGATATTGATCTCTGTTAATGGAGATTGCAAATCGGCCGATTTTTACATAGGTCAGCCGATCCAACCGGTTTGGTACCAAACCAATCTACAGACTGATTTGGATCAGTTTTCCATCAAATCAGTGAATTGGGTGATTCCAAAACTGATTTCATCGATTTTTAAAACTAAGAGTTATTCCCTTGATGGCGAGCAGATAGAAAAAATTTCCTTTGTCAAATATAAATCCAAAAAGGATATAAAAACTCTTCTGTAAAAGAATTTTGCTGCTGAGTTTTTCCTTATATTTTTCTGAGTTCCTGTTGAACTCTTACACTTTGGCCTTGCCTAGACATTGCCAAGCTGATTTTTTCAACACTGCAAACTATGAAGATCATTTCAGCTGTAACATAAGCATTATAAAAGGATTAGTATTTTGAAATCTCAAAAAACATCATCAAATCTCTTAGCATCTATGTTATAAACCATCTCTCCTAATTTTTCATTATAGAGCTATAATTGCTTGATGGTGTTCATGTTAGTTTTGTGCAGAGTTCTTAGAGAAGCTTGAATCTATTTTAGAGGGAATAAATTGGTGAAAAGATTCTTAAAGAGCAGGGGTGAATTGTTACAGGTGTTTACGTAATGTGTGTTTCAAGATAAAGGCTTAGAAAGGGAAGAAGAATTAACTTCAGTCTAAGATGGATTAATTTAGTTCTGATTGGTCACAAGACAGTGTATAGGGTCCTATTAGTGATTAGAAACAATTCTGGATGTCCACAAGAGTGCTGAATTGGTTTTAGGGCGGGCCTAAGATATTGGGCATAAGCCAATTGGTTTCTTTCATAGCATATTGGATATTTTAGGGTTGTTTTTGCTCAAAATGCTAGTTTGAAAAGAAAAATAGAGAACTAAGGCCTGCTCAAAAATGTAAAATTTTTCTCACTCTCCCAACGTTTCAACCTCCATTTTAAACATTGTTTAATGCTCAACCCAAATTATCTTTCTGCTGCAAATTGAGTTATATCTCATAAACAAGGTAAGACTGAAACACAAGAAGAATTTTTACAACTTTAACGAGCAGCAATTTAAAAACTCATTCACACATAAAAAAATTAGACTCAGGAATTTTGGTCAAATGACCCAGGGAAAACCCCAACCTCCTGGGAAAACTTGTGAGAGAGAAATTCTTTATTTATCTTTCAATAATACTTATCTCAACCAGACGATTAAAGTTAGGCTTGAAATTCGTGAGAAAATCAGAAATGTCAAACCCAGAAATTTTTGTTTCCAACCTCCTCGATTTTCATGCTGCTACAGGACTGTACGGACGCTGTATGGACAGGATGTATGGCCTGTACTGTACGGTCTGCCTCGAAATTTGTGCCTGTAGATTTTTCACTAGTTTTCAGCCACCGGTTTCAAGTAAAATTTATATCACTGTTTATGAAATTTTCAGAAAAATAAAGTGCTGGAAATAAACAAAAAATTTCAGACTTAAAACACTGCTGTAAACAATCTTTTCAGTGACAGGAAATAAAAATCAACACGCCATTAAATCACATCGAACACTAGGATTTTTGGCAATGGCCCTGGAAAAACCCATTAGGGGAAAACCAGTAAGAGAGAGTATTTTTATTTTTCAGGAGAAGTTTATCATTTACAGCAATACACAGAAAATATCAAACCCACTTATCTCAACCCAGAAGATAAATTTCTGTCTCGATTTGCGTGCCGAGCAGCGAAAATCAAACTTTAGTTTTTTCTATTTTCTGCCTTGATTTCTGTGCCACTGTATGGACTGTACGAACGAACTGTATGGACCTCGAAATTTGTGCCCAATTTTTCTTCTCGAAAGTCGTGCCCAGAAATTGCCTTGAAAATCGTGCCTACTGCCTCGAAAACTGTACCGTACGGACCAACAATAAATGCTGCTATCTTCTCCTCGATTTCTGTGCCCTCTTTGTTGTTGTCCTTTCCCTCGATTTGCGTGCTGCAATTTTTTTTCTCTTGCTCAGGAAAAATGGAAACTTTCTCTCTTCTTTCTCTCAACTCTCTCTTTTCACTTCAATCTGCAAAAGTGAGGCAAAATGCCTTTCCCATGCCTTTTTGAGAAAACCCTAGGGTGAGTCTAATCTAATGGTGGAGATTAGATTAGATCAAGGGCTGAAATTAAATGCTCATATTTTATTTCTAAAATATTAATTTCACTCATCCACTTAAATTTATCAAAAAGTGACTTTAATGCTCTAAAGTCAAATTAAATGCTTTTACTTAAGTCATTTAATGCAAAGGTCACTTTATGTCCCCTCTCTAAGTGACTAAGGCAAAAGTCACTAGGGGAACACTTCCCTAGGTACAAAACTAACAGTGCCCACTTGTTTGCCTCGATTTTTCTGCCCTGTACGGACTGAACCGTATTGTACGGACAATACGGTACGGATGCAATAAATGCTCTTTACTGCTGCCTCGCTTTTTGTGCCCTGTGACTGCTGTACGTTCACCTCGATTTTTGTGCCATAGAAAAAATGCTTCAACTATGTTTTTCTTTCTTGCTCAGAAATTCGACCTTCTCTCTAAAAGATGAACGAATGCCTCATCCCATGGAATATTTGCCTTTTAGGTAAAAAATGGTGGGGTGAGTGAAAGGTCATCTAATCCAAGGGCCCAGATTGAATTAGATGAGTGGTTGGGATAAAATCACTTTTCTCCACAAATTAAAAATTAATTCTCACTTTTTAAATTTTTACTTGAAGTACACTTTAATCTCTAAAGTGCATTTAATGCTCATCTTAAGTCATTAATATGTGACATGACCCCTTTTCCTAGTGACTTACGCAAAAGTCACCAAGGGGAACAACTTCCAAGGTATAAAAAATTCAACAAAAAAGAGCTCTAGATTTTTTCTTCTAGATTACATATAAGCTAATGATTCTAATACAATGCCACACTCTTGAGAAGTAAGGAGGAGCAATCGAATCAATGTCCCCTAAAATTGCAATTTTCCCAAAAAAACTTTTTGTATAGTATATGTTGCCAAGTCACCCATACAAACTTTTAACACTCTTGGAAACACTTGCATCTACAAAAAATATGGCGAACAGTCTCTACCTTTCCACAGTGCGGGCACAAAGCATCAATAAACTGAATCCTCAACGGTCTCTCTTTTGAGGGCAATCCCTGAGAGATCAACAACTAGGAGAGTGGAAATTCCTAAAAACTATGCTTAATGCTAATTCAGAACTTTTCACCTCATTTACTTGCGATTTCCCAGATCTATTTCTTGTGAACTTTTCAAGGTTAGGCCGAATCTGAAATAAAAATCACAGCAACATATATTTTACTTCTGTCCAACCAAATATATATGGAAGCTTATGAAAATAAACACTGAACAAATGTACTTCAAAGCTGTGTTGCAGGGGTACCTGTCCCCAGGGGCTGGGTTCGCGTCCCCGTCTTGGGTACCGTTCCTAAGTCTCGGAAATCGGGTCGGGGACCTCATAGACGTCCGTTGAAGTCCCCATCGAAGTCCTCGAGTATCGGAAACCTTTTGACAAAAAACAAGAAACTTGGGTGTAGATTTTTCTCAAGTTTGTAGTTTCCGGTTTAATAAGTAAAATTCGTCACAGTTTATTTCATTCTCAGAAAAAATAAATGATTGGAAATAAACATAAAATTTTCAGACTTAAAACATTGCTGTAACTTCACTTATTCATTGACAGAAAATAAATAATCAGCACACCATTCAACACACAGTACTCAGGAATTTTTGGCCAATGGCCCTGGAAAACCCACAAGGGGAAGACCAGTCAGAGAGAGAGTATTTTTATTTTTCAAGAGGAATTTATCATGTACAACAATACACAGAAAATATCAAACCAACTTATCTCAACTCGAAAGATAATTTTGTCTCGATTTATGTGCCCAGCAGCAAAAATCAAATTGATTTTTATCTCCTACTAACTGCCTCGAAAATTGAGCCATTGTACGGATTGCACAACTTCAAGTTGTACGGCCTGTATGACCAACCTCGAAATTTGTGCCGCTGGTAAGTGCCTAAAAAATCGTGCCTGTACGGCCAGCCTCGAAAACTGTGCCTTTGTCAGCCTCGAGAAATGTGCCCAAACTCTGTCTCGAAATTTGAGCCGAAAATTTGCCTTGGAAGTCGTGCCCCTGTACGAAATCTGTATTGTACGGATCGTATTGACAACTAGCAATAAATGCAGCTCCTCGAAATTCGTGCCTATCCCATGCCTCGAAAATCGTGCCCTTTGCCTGCTGCTAAATCCTTCTCAAAAAACGTGCTGCAGTTTTTCCTCTTGCTCAGGAAAAATGGAAACTTTCTCTCTTCTCTCTCTCTCAGCTCACTCTCATCTCAAGAATGAATGAAATGGCCTTTTCCTTGCTTTTTGGTCCAAAACCTATGTAGGTGAAGTGACATATAATCCAAAGACTGAGATTGGATTAGATCATTGGTTGAAATTAAATGCTCATATTTTATTTCTAAAATATGAATTTCACTCACCCACTTAAATTTATCAAAAACTGACTTTATACTCTAAAGTCAAATTAAATGTCACTTAAGTCATTTAATGCAAGGGTCACTTTATTTCCCCTCTCTAAGTGACTAAGGCTAAAGTCACTTAGGGGAACACTTCCATAGGTACAAAACTAACACTCCCTCTTACCGAGGAAGGTGTTCTGCACCACTCCCAACTTGTCCTTGAAGAAGACAAACTTGCTCCTACCTAAAGACTTTGTCAGTATGTCTGCTACCTGCTCATCAGTGGAAATGTACTGAATCGTAACTGCCCCTCTCTGAACATAGTCTCGAATGAAATGATATCTGATCTCAATGTGCTTTGACAGATCATGAAACACTGGATTCTTAGAGATCTGGATGCAACTCTGATTGTCACAATAGATCACCGTAGGCTTGAGCTCCTGACCAAATAAATTCACCAATAACTTGCAAAGCCACAAGGCCTCGTAGCTGGCCTGACTGGCTGCCATATACTCAGTCTCAACAGAACTCAATGCAACGGATTTCTGCTTTTGACTGAACCAAGACATTTGATTCTTAGAGAGCTGGATGCAACTCTGATTGTCACAATAGATCATCGTAGGCTTGAGCTCCTGACCAAATAAATTCACCAATAACTTGTGAAGCCACAAGGCCTCGTAGTTGGCCTGATTGGCTTCATATACTCAGCCTCAGCAGAACTCAATGCAACAGATTTCTGCTTCCGACTGAACCAAGACATTGCTGCCGAGCCCAAACTGAAACAACATTCGGAAGTGCTCTTCCGGTCTGCCACATTGCCTGCCCAATCTGAGTTTGTATAACCAACTAATTTGATCCCCTCTGACCTCCTATAGTCCAAACCAAAATCCACTGTCCCTGCTAGATAGCGCAACACATGTTTTACAGCGACCCAATGCACACTTTTAGGCTCAACCATGAACTGGCTAAGAGTGTTCATTGCAAAACACAAATCTGGCCGAGTGTTGACCATATACATCGATGACCCAATAAGCTGACGGTATAAAGTAGGATCCACCAACTCTCCCTCAAAAGCATGAAGCTTCTTCCAGTTGGTGATCATAGGTGTCGACATAGGCTTGCAATCCTCCATCTTGAATCTCCTCAAAATATCAACAACATATTTTCCCTGCCCCAGGAAAATATGTCTAGGCTCTTGCCCAACCTCCAATCCCAGAAAATAATGCATCAGTCCAATATTAGTCATCTCATACTCTATTGCAAGATCCTTCTTGCAAGCTGCAATGGGCCTCTCTCTCTCCTTGTGATAAATAAGTCATCAACATATAGCAGAAGAATAAGTGAATCATCTCCAACCATGATGAAGTAAAGATTCGGATCTGCTTCGCTCTTCTGAAACCCCATACTCAATAAGTAAGAATCGATCTTGGAGCACCATAAAGGGCCTTCTTCAACCTGCAAACATGAGACTCTCTCTCATGAATCTCAAAGCCTTGAGGCTGCTCAACATAGATCTCCTCCTGTATGATCCTATTGAGAAATGCGGTCTTCACATCCATCTGATGGATCTTCCAACCCATTTCCTCTGCAATGGAGATCAATGCCCTAATAGAAGTATACCCAACAACCGACGCAAAAGTCTCATCATAATCAATGCCCTCAACCTGTGAAAACCCCCGCGCTACAAACTTGGCTTTGTACTTCTCCACACTCCCATCCGCCGCATGCTTTAGCTTGAAAAGCCACCGAGAAGTCACCACTGACTTCCCCTTAGGTCTCGGAACAATCTCCCATACATCATTTTTCATGATGGAATGGTACGCATTCATCATGACATCTCTCCAAACCGAATGCTGGGAGGCCTCCTCAAAAGTAGTAGGCTTAGAATAATGTGTACTAGCTACCAACAACATGCCCAATTTGTCAGGCATCTTGATGGCCCTCACCTCCTCCCTGGGTGTCCCAAAATCTTGAGCTTCCTTCAAGGTTTCCCGAAGCCACTTAGGCTTCTTCTTCCTTGAAGATTGCTCCCACACTGGCCTGTCCTCATCAGAAGAACTACCAGAGGTAGTACCCCCAGTCACTTGTGAACCTGAAGCTGGTGTACCAACACCAGGTGTACCCTGTAATCTTGATCCTCTGTAAGGTGTACCTGTAATAATAGACCCATCACCTGTCCTCGAAGATCCTGTTGGCCGAACCACTGAACTTGGTGAACCTGTGCCAACACTGTGCGGTCCTGTAACCCCGGAAACTTGTGAACCTGACTGCTACGTTGATGGAACCTGCTGCTCTCCCTGCTCTAACTCTCTCGACTTCCTGAAGGCTCGCTCCTCCTCAAACTTCACATCCTTCCTCACCACCACTTTCTGAGAGGGAAGGTAAATGCGGAAGGCCTTCGAAGTCTCATCATAGCCCACAAAGATGCCCTTCTCTGAAGGGACATGAGAGTAGGTTAGACTACAAAATATTCGAAAATGGCTAACTTTAGGTTTCTTGCTTGAAAAGCACTCCTCAGGTGTCATATTCCTCACTACATGATGGGAACTCATGTTTTGAAGATATACAGCTGTGCAGCAAGCCTCAGCCCAGAGAAAGAAAGGAAGTGATTGGTCATGTAGCATAGCTCGGGCAACTCCAACAATGGACAGATCCTTCCTCTCTGCTACTCCATTTTGCTCTAGAGTATACGGAACTGCCAACTGTCTCCTGATACCCTCCTGTCTGCAAAATCCATCAAACTCCTTGGAGGTATAACCACCCCCGTTATCCGATCTAAGAACTCGGATCTTCCTCTCTGTTTGGTTCTCCACAAGAGCTTTGAATTCTTAGAACCTCTGCAAGACTTCCTCAGACTTCTTGCTCTTCAGAAAGTAGATCAAGGTCTTTCTGGAATGGTCATCAATGAATGTCACATAATACTTGTATCCTCTCAAGGACACAAAAGACATCGGTCCGCATAAGTCTAAATGTATCAAGTCAAGGATCCTTGTTGACCTGCTATCACTGCTCGAAAAAGCAGTCTTGGTGTACTTTCTCAAAGCACACCCCTTGCACACATCACTTTGCCCTGTGCTGAACTCCGGTAAGCCTGTAACCATGTGTCTCAACAACCCCAAGGTTGGATGATGCAAGTGAGCCATCCTCCTATGCCAAAGCTCACAAAGCTCATTGTTGCTACTATGTGCCAAGACAAGCCGAGGCTGAAACAAGAGCCTATATAGTTTCCCACATCTCACTCCAATGGTAACTGAAGCAAATGGTCCTGTAGTCTTGGGAAACATATCAACGTGTCGATCTAGGAAAGACACCCCAAGACCTTGATCCTTGATCACGAAAACTGACACTAGGTTCTTCTTCAGCCCAGGTACATACAATACATCTCGCAACACCATGGGACTCAAGGACTCCCTTTGAAAGGTAATGGTCCCACGGCCAACAACTCTAACTGCTGAATCATCTCCCAACACAACCTCCACATCTGTCTCTGTCTGTGAAAGTTCGGAGAACATCTCACGAGCACCTGTCATGTGACTCGAGGCTTCGTTGTCTATATACCAAGTGCTAGAAGCAGATGCATTGTAAGAATGGTTTGTCACTAGGGAAAACTCCCTCTGTTTGTCAACATCTGCACTGGTGAGAATGGATGCTCTCTCAATCTCAACATGCCCAGTGCATAGTGAAAACTCACTCTGAAATCTCGCGACAAAGTCATCGACTTCCGTGGAAGCTACTGTCTGCTGCTTCTTCTTCTTCTTGTTAGGACATGTTGCAACATAGTGTCCCATCTTGTGACATGCAAAGCACTTTACAGTGCTCAGATCCTTCTTCTGCCCATCCTGCTGCTTGGCCCCAGCCTTCTTGTTCTTCTTCTTCCCCTTTGCTGTCAACGCCACATCCTCCTCATCCTGTCTACTAGTAGAACCACTGCTCTGGAGAAGACCCCTTCGAGTCTCCTCCTGAACAAAGACATCACATACCCTGTCCCATGAAGGTAGGTTCTCTCTAGCCACCAAACCCTATACAAACACAGCCCAAGGTGCAGTCACCCCATTCAAGGCTGTACGAACTAGTAACCACCTCCCCAACAACTGCAAGCTCATCTCTCACCTGAGAGATCCTAGTAAGATAAGTCATACACACCTTTCCTTTGACCATCTTGATATCTTTCAGTTTCTCTCTCAGAACCATCTTCCTATTTTCATTGGAACTCTCAAACAATCCGGTCAAAGCAATACACATTTCATGTGCATGATCCTTCGTTGAAATGTGAGGTATAACATGGTCTTTAACATCATCTAAGATAATCCTCATGGCTTTAATATCTTTCTTATTAAAGTTTGAAAATGCTACTGCATCTGTAGCAGCGAGAATGACAACGGGATTTGCTGTAGTGTTTCTAACTACCTCCTCCCACAACTCATTCTCCCTCAACACAAGTAAAATCCGGGCCTTCCATGAGACAAAGTTCACTGCCTCATCCAACCTATCCTCAGTTCTCAACCCAACGGAAGCCATTTTTCTCAAAGAACAAGTTTCAACAAAATGTACTAATGTCACAAAAGTTTTCTTGAATTCTGGAAATGACTGTCAATCTGCAAATATTTAATTTTCTGCCCCATTCAACTCTGATACCATGTAGATTTTTCTCAAGTTTTCAGCCTATGGTCTAAGAAGTAAAATTTGTCACAGTTTATTTCATTCTCAGAAAAAATAAATGACTGGAAATAAACATAAAAGTTTTAGGCTTAAAACATTGTTGTAACTTCACTTATTCACTGACAGAAAATAAATAATCAGCATGCCATTCAACACATAGTACTCAAGAATTTTTGGCCAATGGCCCTAGAAAAACCCACAAGGGGAAAACCAGTTAGAGAGAGGATTTTTATTTTTCAGGAGAAATTTATCATGTACAGGAATACACGGAAAATATCAAACCAACTTATCTCAACTCGGAAGATAATTTTTTGTCTTGATTTACGTGCCCAACAACAAAAATCAAACTATGATTTTTATCTCTTGTTGACTGCCTTGAAAACCGTGCCACTATACGGACTGTACGACAGGAAGGTGTACGACCTTTACGACCAACCTCGAAATTCATGCCGCTGGTAAGTGCCTCAAAAATCATGCATGTACGACTTGCCTCGAAAACCGTGCCTCTGTCAGCCTCGGGAAATGTGCCCAAACGTTGTCTCGAAATTTGAGACCGAAAATCTGCCTTGGAAGTCATGCCCTTGGATGGAATCTATACTATACGAACTGTACGGACAGCCTGCAATAAATGCAGCTCCTCAAAATTTGTGCCTGTCCCTTGTCTCGAAAATCGTGCAGCTTTGCCATCTGCTAAATCCTTCTTGAAAAACGTGCTGCAATTTTTCCTCTTGCTCAGGAAAATTGGAAACTTTCTCTTCTCTCTCTTTCATCTCAAGAATGAATGAAATGACCTTTTCCTTGCTTTTTGGTCCAAAACCTAGGTAGGTGAAGAGACATCTAATCCAAAGGCTGAGATTGGATTAGATCAATGGTTGAAATTAAATGCTCATATTTTATTTCTAAAATATTAATTTCACTCGCCCACTTAAATTTATCAAAAACTGACTTTATACTCTAAAGTCAAATTAAATGTCACTTAAGTCATTTAATGCAAGGGTCACTTTATTTCCCCTCTCTAAGTGACTAAGGCTAAAGTCACTTAGGGGAACACTTCCCTAGGTACAAAACTAACATTGGGGACTTCAGGGGACCCCGTCCCTCGATTTTGGGGACTTCAAGGAAACTTCTGTTTGTGAAAATTAAAATATATATATATATATATATATATATATATATTATAATTTTTTTCCTTTTATGAATAGGGACGAGGTGGGCATGGGTCCCCCTACCTTCTTAACACCCTGCGGGCCGTTCCACTCTCCCAACGCACACTTTGTCTTTAGTCGAAGCCTGTGACGACAAAGAGAGGAGAAGCTGCAAACATATTTTTAAATTTGATTAGAGAGCAATTCTCTGTAATCTTTTGCACATTTTTTCCTTGTAAATTGATGTCAAAGTTCAACCACTAATGAATGATGCCAAACAATGATTCAACCATGACCATTGTGTTTCAGCTGCAGCCCAAATAGAACGATCTAAACTTCCAAATGTCATCAATGTACAAAGTATTCCATGAAATATCTTTTAGAATATAATTAGAGAGCAAATGTCTCTTATTTTTTGCACATTTACTTTTAATCCTTTAATTATAAATTGATATCAAAGTTCAACCACTAATGATTGATGCCAGAAAACGACTTTCAGATGTTCACAATACAGGATATCTCAACACGTCAGGGTATTGCATAATATGAACATACACATATTCAATTAAATGACAATGACAAATCAACTTCAACCATAAGAAACAGTTAAAATGTGAAAGACTGGTCAGTCTGGTAATTTAAATCTAAAAAGTTTAATTTAGAGATAATAATCCTTTTTTTACATCCTGTATTCAAAACTGGTGGCTTTATAATGCAGCATGCTCAAGAGTTGAAGCTCAAACAGGCTACAGTTTGTGTGGTTAAGCTATTCATTGTTCATTGTTCAATGTTTTTTGCATTTTGAATTTTGGATGTAGACTTGTTTTCTGTTGGTGTTTGACATTGTGATTGGACATATATCATGAATGATGAATCATGATTGATATGAATATGCAAACAATAACTTGAATTTCCACTTGGTTTATGTCTTATGATTATTTGATATCATGTTTATACTTAAGGTTCATATGTAATTTCCACTTTATATCAATGATTTATGAACTTTGAAGCAATGTGCATGTTACTTATTGAAATTGAATACTAGTGAAAATGATTTAATTTTTTATTTCATATATATATATATATAGTACCTCAACGTACCTAAGTCCCCTGTTTCAAAAAGTGGCGTCCCCGTCCCCAAGTTTCCTGGCAACTTAGCTTCAAAGGAACTATGTTTCCATCCTTGAGGACACAATCCCTAACATACAACAGATTTGAAAATAATTTACAGACAAAATATTTGTTATAGCCACAAATGTTCCGTTTAAGCTTCTATTTACTCGTTAGATCACTCAACAAAATCTGCTCACCGTTGTGTTAAATCATGATACGCACACAAAGTTTGTACTATGAAGAACACTTCATATATACATTAGAATGAAGTTACAACTACATACAAATAGCTTATAACAAGGTGGTAGAAGATTGTCCTTTAAGCTTATCACAAGCTAGGACTTTCCAATGCATTCAAACCCTAGATAGGGAACCCACCATCAATAACAAACCCTAACTAGCAATCATGACCTAGCAAGGCATTGTTGCTTCCTAAAACACACTTAACCACGAAAAGTCTCCCAACCGCTAGGCATGTTCTTGAGGGGCAACTATGAGTTTATAACCCAATGTCACCTCGATTCCTAACTCCTCCAATTAGAATGAAGTTACAACTACATACAAATAGCTTATAAAAAGGTGGTAGAATATTGTTCTTTAAGCTTATCACAAGCTAGGACTCTCCAATGCATCCAAATCCTAGATAGGGAATCCACCATCAATAACAAACCCTAACTAGCAATCACGACCTAGCAAGGCATAAGTTGCTGACTAAAACACACTTAAGCACGGAAAGTCTCCCAACAACTAGGCGTGTTCTTGAGGGGCAACTATGAGTTTAGAACCCAATGTTACCTCGATTCCTAACTCCTTCGTTTAGACCCAACTCCCGAAAGGTCAACAAGGGTAGTCCCTACTTACTAAGTCTCTCAAAGGTTTTAATTGGGAGTTAAAATTATTATTTATCTGACGAGCAATCATGCAATATGCAACAAATAAATTGATGACAATCAAACCAACTTGAAACTCAACTAAATAATGCTTTAAAGAATGAAACAATGAAAGCAATGACTATACCGGTGCCTTATCTATTGGGCTTAAATGGAGTCAATAAACAAATGCTTGCTTAATGAAAATAAAATATACAAGATAGACAAGAATTATAATAATTTCACTTCCAAACTTTAAAACATCCAAAAATGAAAATAACTTGCTGGAAATAAAAGAACTTTAATGAAATGCTTTGAAAGTAAATACGAAATGACAAGTGATTGAAACGTTTTGCAAGTGGTCTTGTAAATTCTAGGTTAATTTTAAGTCTCACTTTAGTTGAGGGGATTAATGTTTGAAACATAAAATGCGCAACCTAGCTAATGTGTCTACCCCAAACACATCTCTTTCGATTTGAGAGAGATTGTTGGGTGTTTAACAAGAGAACACATCTCTTTCGATTTGAGAGGGATTGTTGGGTGCTCAACAAGAGAACAAAAGGTTCCTTTCTAGCTCCGCAAGTCAATCCCAAAGATTGTTGGGCGCTAAACAAAAGGACACTAAGTGCCACGAGGCTACCAACAACCTCTACCCCTCTAGCTCCACAGGTCAACCTTTCTTTTCTCAATTTCTTATCAAAATAAAAGTTGGGTGCCTATTAATCAAGCCAACTCAGATCTTCTCTTTTTTTTGTCACCCAGGGTTGGACCAATCATCAAGGGGAGTGAATACAGGGCGAAGATTGGGGCAATGTTTATTTGCTTTGAAATAAAAAATAAAATAAATTTAAAGATATTTAACTATACTATCCAACACGATAATAGATATTGCAAAGATGACAAAGCCAACTCACTTGGAAGGTGTGGGCAAAAAAGAATAACTTGAAGCAAAATTACAAACTAACACTAGCCTCACAACCCACTTTTCGAGTGTAAAGGGTGGGGCAAAAATTAAACTTGCAGAAAGAAAGCAAATTAACCTAGCCCTTCCTCTTTTTCTTGCAAGGGTGGGAGAACCCAACTTCCTTGCAAACAATGAATGACAAAGCTTTAGAAATTGAAAGTTCAACCTAGCCACACATCTTTCTTCCCAGTAAAGAAATGGGGCAAGTAATGAAAGTGAATGAAATAAAGCTAATCACCTAAATCTAGCCTCTCTTCGCTTGCAATGTAAGGGTGGGCAAGCCCAACCTCCTTTGCATGCAAGGGATGGCTCAAAATGGAAAGAAACTTGAATTCTCTTGAAATAAAAGAAAAATCAAGTTCAAGAGACTCTCTTGAACTTGTTACAAATGATGAAATTTCAGCACTTTAGAATTTGGGAAAATAAGAGAAAGAGAAGAGATTTTACCCATTTGGGCTATGGATTTTGAAGTGGTGGCTTTTGGGAGTCATTTGCACAATTTTCTGCCCAAATTTTGGCGGAGTTTCTCCTTGTGCTGCAAAAAACCTGCAAAAAACAACAAGCATAAAAGCAGTAAAAGATGCCCAAAATCACTTGGGACACCTTGCATACAAGCATGAAAATTTGTACAAAATTTTACAAAAAATTACAGAGTGAATAACTTCAAATAACTTGTACAAATGAAGGTTTTAACAAGATCTAATGGTGCTTTAAAGAGATAAATTAAAATTCTGAAATTTTATGAGAAATTGGTGAGGAAAGAGTGCTTTCTGCTCTTCAACTTCAAGAAGTGGGGTATCTAACCAAAGAATCTCACTCTCCACCATAGATAACTTGCAACTTGAAAGATTTTGCTTCACGCAAAAAAGAGAGGTGAGCTCCTAACAATGACTTGAAAAATCATACTATTCAATCAATAAATACACGAACTTTTCAAATACAAGGAATAAAAACTCATAAAATCTACTACAAAAATGCAATAGATCTCACCAAGAAAAATAGTTTGCTTCTTTGTCCTCCAATGGCATATGATAGAAATGGAAAACACAAGCACACTATCCACAATGAGCAAGATACCCAATCTCCCTCAAAGAATTTTCTTTATTGATCACAATAGCTGGAAATTACAAAATGGTTCTCAAAATGAGAGCAAGAGAGAGCAAGAATAGCAAGAGCTTGAGAAAGAAAGGGATTGTCCAAATGAGGAGGGGGGGTCTCCTTAAATAGGAAAAGAGTGAGAGGGGACCCCATGTGCATGCTTGCCACTTGTCAAATCAGAGAGGGGGGCACACTTCCTAGACATGACAACTTCAAACTTAAGAAAGATTTGCATGGGGGGGGCGGGGGATTTTTTCCTTTAATGTCACCTTGGGAACATAATATAACATTTGTAAACTTAATTTCTCCTCCCCAAGTGACTTTCGTCACTTTACAAAATTTTGTCATTCTAATTAATGGCCAATTTTCCTAATTTTTCGGACTTAGGAAAACATGTCCAAAACCTTAGCAAAACTTGTCCAAATTACTTCAAACTTGGCCCAAGGGTGTATGGGGTTTCATGCCATTGATTTTGAGTACCCATACCCCGCATTAGGAGCCACTTATCCCTCTTTACCTTACAACTTTTTTTTATGCCGAGGGACATTTTTTAATCACCAAAAATAAAAAAATCCTAGGCAAAACTTAATGAAATTCCACAAGATTCTAGATAATGTCTAGCATGGTAATATACAACATCCCTAGACCTTAATCACCGCATGGAATCGATCATTAGAATGCCTTGCACCACTTTGTGGGAAATTTTGAGTGAAAACTCGGATAATTAAAATACTGAAAATGAATTTTAATTATCCAAGTGAAAAAACACTCGGTGAAAGGACTTTCCTTGTGATAAAATCCTAGGCAATCAAGTTTTTCAAAAAACGACCCTCATGCTGACATATCATTACAAAATTCCCCCGCAGGGGTGTGGAAATTTCATGGAGAAAAGATAAGAGGAGAAAGAAAAAACACTTCCTCCCTTGAAAACATTTGTCAAGTATATCTTTCTCATTTTCAAGGTACATGGTTTCCCACCTAGTTGGTTAGGTGGTCAACATGCATCAAACCAAGCTACTTCTAGCCACTCCAAAGGCTCAACAACAACAATTCCACCCTTTATCTTTCTTCAAGCTTGCCTCACACAAGGTCAATAATCAAAGTGCTCCAAGTCTCCTCTATGTTGTATTTACTAAAAACTCTTGGTCATTCTCACACAATGACATCAACCCTAGCACTTCAAGTCTTGTCTAGGTTTTTCATCTCACAAATCCCAGTGGTTTCCTCCCTTGAATCAACATAAGTACAAAGACTCAAGACATGTTCACCAACAAGACACAATGATCTATTGGACTCTCTTCCACCATGCTTCTTGTTCATCCTAGGTTTCACATTTCTTAAACCCTATGTCTTCTTCTCTTTCATCATACAAGCAGTAAGACCTCTAGAGTCTAGACAATGTTGAAATGGAATATCAAGAGTACATCAACATGAGCTCCAAGCCTTTTTCAAGATAGAACATCACACCAAGCTCCAAGACGACTCTACTAGTAGCGATCCATGTTTTTTCTCTAGGATTTACATCACACAAACCCTAGGTCTTCTTTTTTTGCATCATACAAGTGGTAAGACCCGAGCTCATCCCTAGCACTAGCATTCATCTTCATGTCTCGTCTAGGGTTTACATCTCAAACCTTGGGTCTTGCTCCCCACAAGACTTCACCAAAACAATAATTACAAAGATAGAATAATGAGTACATAAAGGCTTTCACCTCCCTTTATATATAATAAGTGAGGGAGGCCAACAAAAAACATGGACTACATCATCCACACAAGTAATCCTAGACCTAAGTCAACAAGGCAATCCAATTAAAGCACTCTATAATTTAGGTTTACATCACAAATTCTAGGTCTTGCTCCCCACAAGACTTCTTAAAGACAATTGCAAAGATAGAATAATGAGTACATCAATAGTGAGTAATGACAGAAGATTTCTCCCCTTTTTATATAGAATAGGTGAGGGAGGCCAATATCAAACATGGAGTATGCCATCCACACAAGTAACCCTAGACATAAGTCAACAAGGCAACCCATATGGAGTGCTTTACAATTCAAGCCACTGAGTCCCCCATTGTGTGCATCCAATTGGTTAGTCATCATGCCACATTGGATAACAACCTCCTACGTAAGTGCACTATGTTAGCACTTTATCCAATGTGAAGCTTCCCACTCAAATGGAATCATTCATATATTCATCAAGCATCACTAGGGAACTATGAGACCTATCGGTCTACTAGATAGGTGAAAACAGATTTGGAAGAACCCCAAAAGCAAATGAAGAGGACCCTCAAAGGATATAAGTTTTAAGAACCACATTCTGTTCAAGCTATCAACCCATTTAGTTTGTTCTTGTGTAAGGCCCCACTCTATTTAGGCTATTTTTAAACAGTGTTCCACGGAAACTCGCCCCCCAGGGTCGGGGGCTCGCCCCCCTCGCTCCCCACGCCCCGGGGGCTTGGGGGCTCCTCCAGAAACGTTTCCTCANTTGAATTTTGCTAAAATTTGGGGGTGGTCTCCACACGTCCCCACTGTGCGTTTCCCCGCTCCCGCGCCCCCGCGTCCCGGAAACTTGGGGGAACATTGTTTTTAAATGCATATGTTGCTTGTAGCACTTGATACAATCTATAGGGCTAAAAAATCCAAATGGTTTTTTATTATAATAGCACATACGATCCCGCCGAATGGGCTATGGAGTGCTGCTATTAAATTTGAATGTTCTTTAATTGGATTGCAATTTTGAAGCCTATGGATTCGTAGCCAATTATAATGTAGAAGTCCATACTCACGTGAGAGGAGAGGCTATTCTTTCCACTCCTATGTGTCATCATCCCCTAAATCCCTCCAGCAAAATAGTTGTTTTCTATGCAACCTCTTGGGAAGAAATCACTTGAGGTGAGAAACAAATGAGTTACAAACCGTCTAGGTCTAGATTGAGTGACTTGCAATATCAATGCCTCTTCAGTGCCTCTTCTATGCCTAGACCACTACCATGAAAGACTTGTTGCAAGTTTTTTCCAAGCTTGCTGGATCCTTTTGAGAATGGGAGAACTGCCATTCTTAAAGTCATATGGTGTAAAAATCACATCACAAATATGAAATGGCACTCTAATCCCACTTTTGTATCTCTCATGGAGGATTCTATATCTGATCGACAGTTTCAAGTTTCAACAACTTATCACTAAAAAGACTGAACAATCCAGTTATTTCAAGATTGATATCAATTAGGCCCACTGTTTGAGCAAGGCACAGACACTCCAAGGGACCTTGGGAATGGATCTATCACAACCAAACTGTACCATAAAATGCCCCTCAAATGTGTTGTTTTTTCTGAGCCACATCGAGAGTCATTCTCTCAGAAGAATGAAGAGATCTGGTCCAGGACCAAGATGTGGACCCAGCTTTGGCCTGGGTAGACTCAACTCAGTGTTGAGTGACCATTCTGTTGAATGGTAGATATCTAGTCCTTGACCATGATATGGACCTAGCTCTGTCCTTGGTAGACTCAACTCAGTGTTGAGTGACCATTTTGTTGAATGGTAGATATCTAGTCCTTGACCATGATATGGACCCAACTCTGTACTGGGTAGACTCAACCCAATGTTGAGTGACCATTCTGTTGAATGGTAGACATCTGGTCTGGGACCACAATGTGGACCAGTTTGGTACTGGTAGACTCAACTTAGTTCTGAGTAGCCATTCTCTTGGAGAATGGAGGTGCTTGGTCTGTTAGCAAGTATTTGACCTAGGGTCAAATTATGCAACCTATGGCTGAGGCACCTGGTCTGTTACCAGGAAGGCACTATAAGCCCTAGACTTGGTCTAGTCATGTGTGACACCTTGACCCTTGATCTATGGGTTTTGTGTACTTCTCCAAGGCTTAGCTACCCTTGGTTAAGTTACCCTAGTACCTGATCTTGGTGTCACACAGAGTGTGAGATAAAAGCATTAGTAACTCTCTTGGTTTATGATGATGTAATTTGAATAGAATCAAATGACCACAGGGACTCTTGAAAAAAGGTTAAAAGCAAAAGTCAAAAATATATAAGTACTTTTTGGACCACAGGTAAAGCCAAAAATACATAAGTACTTTTGGACCACAGGTAAAGCCAAAAATACGTAAGTACTTTTGGACAACAGGTAAAAGACAAAAATACATAAGTATTTTCTGACCACAGAAAAGGGACCATAGGTGAAAGTCAAAGTTACATAAGGACTTTTGGTAAAAGTAGAAAATACATAAATGACCTTTTAGAATACTGAAAGGTAAAAAGGTGAAAGTGAAATTAGGAAAGAATAAAATATTATTATTTTGTTCTTCCTAATTTTGGTCCACTTACAGGTGACTAAAGGTTATAAAAGAAGATAAAAAATTAGGAAAGAATAAAATATTATTATTTTGTTCTTCCTAATTTTGGTCCACTTACAGGTGACTAGAGGTTATAAAAGAAGATCAAGTCATTTCATTATCACACACACTTGCTCTCATAGGTAAAGCTGCTCCTACAAAATATTTCTCAGGTTATTTGAAGAAAGGGAAGATTGGTGTGATGCCCTAGCATGGATGAGTCTAGCTAGGGCATTCACATTTGTTTTTTATCAAACCCTAGCCTAGGGTTTCAAGTATTTTGAAGTATTAGGGTTTTACCCTAAATCTACAAGAAAAAACACTTCTTCTCAACTCATCTTTTCAGGTTGGTTCTCAGGCAGCACTCATCCTTCTTCCGGTCACGGGCGCAAACTCCATCGGTCATCTTCTACTTCATGGGCAGAGTGAAATTCTATTATGGGCAGTTTCCTTCTGCCCTCCTTCATCTACGGGCTACCTTGGCTACCCCTTTGTTACTCCACGGGTAGGCCATACTAGCCCTTGGGCTGCTAGCATAGAACCCGTAAGGGTTAGGGGCTGTAGCAAACCCTCGGGCTGCTACAACAGACCCTAGGGCTGCTAACAGACAACCCGGAGGCTTCGGGCAAGTTGCCCTTAGCCCACAGCAACCACAAGCTACCTTCCGGGTAGCCCCTTAAGGGCTCGGGCAGGGTCTTTCCCAAGCCTGTCAGACCCTGGGCCAACAAACACGGGTCTGCTAGATCCCGATCAGCAGCAGAGAGGCCCGTAAGGGTCTTGAGAAGAGTAGATCAGCCCAAACTGATCACGGGCAAACTTACAAGTTACAAGACCTCCGGAAGGTAGATCTGTCTCTCGGGCAGATCCGAGACAGAATCATAGTCACGGGCAGGAAGAAAACAGTTGGGCAAGCACAGACTGAGATCCGAGCAGGGAAAAATAATTCCGAGCAGATCTGAAATAATTCCAGGCAGCCTGTAACTTTTCCGGGCCGATCTGATAAACAGTTGGGTTGCGGGCAAACTGTTTTTGGTAGTTTTGATCATTTCCGGGCAGATCTGGAAATTTGGTCAACTAGGGTTTGAAACCCTTAGTTTGTTTTTGCTGAGAAAATTTTATTTGATCATCTGTAAACTGTGGTTAAACCCAGATTGGGGTTTGAGGAACTTTTTGAAGAATTTCCGAAGTCATCTCATTTACGAGATGAGCTACTAATGCTTTTTGGGTTTTTTGTCCTTTGAAGGTTTCCCCAGTGAAAAACTCTTGTGTCCATTGTGCTGATTTGATGAATGTTATTTTACTGCACTTGTCATTTGTAGTTAATCTGCAAATTTTTAAAGTATTTATGTTAATGCTAAAATTCAACAGGATGTCTCAACCTGTGGGCAACCTATGTAGCTGAAGGAAACCAGCTAGAAGTACAGTAGACATGACTGGCCTAGAGGGTTTTCCTAGTGACTAAGTTTACTGGAAAATGGAAGATCCCTGTATTTCCAATTCTGAACTTTGCACAGCAACTTTTGATGTCATCATTCCCACATGGAGCCAAGGCATACATTTAAATGGGACGCGAAGATATTTCACAATGTCTGGATCCCTTCTTTTTCCATGGATGGACCAACCAGTCAAGTGTATCCTCTGTTGCAATTAGCCAAAATTTCTTTTTACAATCATTAGTAAATACCTTGTCCATTGAGTCAAACATTCTTGATGTTCAAAATCCTTATCAACAGAATCATGAAAAAGTTCTAGAGAGAGAAGGGAATCATGGGAAACATAAATATTGTATAATTACCTCCCTACTTATAGGAATGTAAATTTCTCTCTCATGGTTGAGACAGATAGAGAAGTGGTTTGATTAAGTGCACTGAGAGACTACACTAACACTCCGCCCACTAGGGTGATATAAAGTTATCTAGTCTTTTGGATCATAGATACTGCCTGATCTAGCTTGAACTCTCTCCATAGTTCTTCTCTTATTGGAACAAGTAAACCAACTCCTGGAATCCATGGGTGCTTTTGACTATAGTTCATATAAAGATTCGAAATTTGGCTTTAAATCTTGACTGGGCACCTTTTTCCCTACCAGGGAGGACAGAAGGCCACCTTCCCTATCTGCCTCCCACTCTGCCATATTGAAATTTCCTAAAATAACCTATTCAACATCTGGTAGTAAAATTGTAATCCAGTCCCACAATCAACTACGATGTACTTCACTCCCAGCAAGCTCAGTTGCAAGTTATTGCCTTCTATTTTATTTGGTATAATTTATGGACTGTTTTTGGGGAAATGATTCAAAAAGGTACCATGTTCAGTTTCTCATGACATTTGCTGAAAATTTTTAGTGTATTTTGAATTCCCCACCTTAGTTTTTCGCACAAACTAAACTGCAGATGCTGCATTGGTCTAGTTATCTTGATTTCTAATTGTGCCAGAAGTTGATTTTAGTGGAATTATGTGTCAGATCATTTCTTCTACAGCAGTTATGGAATGCTTATATGTTTTATGTCTGAGACTCTGAACATGTGGCAAATCTGTTGCTTCTATGCTTATATTGTCTTTGTTTTGGCTTGGATGCAGAAGCCATCGCCATAAGCCAGGTTGTTTATGTGCAGTCTGTGTTACATTGCGGCGGAAACATGCACGTGAAGGAAAGATTCGGCTAGCTACCACACAAAGTGCACAGACCAGTGGCAATGTATCAGAAATGTTGAATGAACAGGTAAGCCTCTCTTGTTTGATTTGTGATTATTGCAATCACACTACAGCTGGCTACTTGTTGGTGAAGAGAGAGATGACAAGCTGAGATGCCTAGAATATAAAAAACACAAATTACTGTAATTTCACCCTTTATCATATGATGCATGTTTAGATCTATGTAGTATGTTTTGCAAGAATGATGTATATGGCTTGGGTGGAAAGTAGATTTATGATCACCCGTTGAAAATAACTACCTATAACATGCAACTGATCCACTCTTGGTGGTGGGAGGAAAATATCAATCAAGCAAATAATGACTGAGGACATCATTGTCAATTCTCAAGAATAAGCTTACATGAAAGTGTAAAATCATTGGAATCCTGGTAATTGTTTTTTTTGGTTCTGAATAGATAAACTGGAAAATTCTTGTGTCCCTCCGAGTCCAAAGTCCATATAGAAGTGATCAACATTCTCTTGTCTATTGTCCTCCACAAACAATTGTTGTCCATAATCTTCCTTGCGAATGATATGGATGCAACATTTTTGAAAACCATGACTTGTTTAGAAATTGCTTGTGTAGTAGTGCCCAATGGTATTTGTATATTGGCCTGATCATTTATGTTTTTATTGGAACAGCTCAAATGATAGCACAATTGCTATCTTGATTATGACAAGCGTTTGTGGGTTACATGCTACAATATGATGATTTAAGAAAGATCACCCCTCTTGTTCTTGTTACAGGAATCAATTGAGTTTACTGCTTAGCCCTGGATTATGCCATTTGTTTAAGAACCAAATACATTATGATATCCTGTTAGGTGTTTTGGTTTTCAACATTTTTGTCAACACAAGTTTAGATAGAGAGATCATTGAATTGGTGGCAATGTTTTTGATGAAGAGTATTGCAATATTTGTAATTTCCCAACAAGGTATGGGCTTTTTTTGTGTTCACTGCTCAAGTGTTCTGGTGTGGAACTTTTGTCTAACACTATAGGTGACAACTGCCTTAATACTATTGAAGTATCCCTTGCTTAAGATAGGTATGATTTTTTTTGGTTTATGTGACTGTTTTGGCTGTTATAATACAGACTTCATTTTCATAACAACAATCCATAAAATCAACACACCAAAAACATGTACTTGCTAGATTCACTACCAGAAGTAAGCCACAGAAATATATGAAAGTGGTTGTACCTTCTATCAGCTGTAACAATGGTTCACAATGAGGTAAATAAATCAGATTTAGACGCTGTTTTGCAGACCTGTAAGTGACTGTAGATGACAGCGATCTGTGGACAGTGAAACTCCTCTCTTTTAGCGCCCTCAAATGCCCCAAATTGATTCCATTCAGCTGTAACTCACTACTTTTAGGTGTCTGAAAGTGTTTGCAGCCCCTATTTGACTGAGTCGACCTAACTTTTACAATCTCAAAATGCTGCAAATCACCCTCAAGCACAGATTGGCAATGAATTCAGTGTTGGCGCTACTCCTGGTGTTCCAACTCTCCCACAATGGCCTGCGCCCTCTTCAAATGGTAAAAACACCCTCCTCCAATAGTCTCAATCTGAGATCTGAAGATCCCCACTCTGAATCCCACGCAAATGAAGTGAATTGATTCTCTCTTTGCCAATGAACAATGAGGATGGCAAATGAAATGGCTATCACGAATCTTGGTTATTTCCCACTACTAGTGTGCCTTCCTCAAGGAATGACTAAACTTAGCAAAACTCCACAAATCTGTAAGTAAACTTGCTTCCTTTCCATGGCGATGAAGCACAATGGCAAGGTCTAAGTGATCTTCCCTCTCACAATCAGCTAGGGTGGATAGTTTCACCACCGAAACCAATGCTCTCTCAGGGTTTGTTAGCTTTTATAGCTCGGGAGGTACTTTTGCACTTTGTGCCTGGGTGCAAAAGTGCGAAATAATGTAGTTTCAATAAAGGTCCTAAGTGACTTTATTAATGTATTTATTAAAGTACTCTTGATGCAACTTTATGTTTTTAAAGTGAGTTGTACTTTATTAAAGTGACTTTCACTTTATAAAGTGACTATGTCATAAAATGAGTCTTTTTAGTTATTTAGGGAAAAGTGATTTTTTGAATTCCAATGTAGTTTTTTAAAGTTCACTTTAGATTAAAACACCACTGTTGATCTTGTGGCTAAGATTAAATCTCAGCCATAGAAGATGAAGAGTCACCGGTAGTTACCCTAAGTTGAAGATAAACAAACATAGAGACTCCATTGTTTTGCACACTTTCCAAAAAATAGCTGAGAGAGGGCATGAAGTTCAAGAAGAGTGAGGAAGGGCAGCTGAAAAAGGCAGATTTGCAGCATCAGCAGATGAAAGGTACAATTCCCAAGGTGGTGGGCATGTTTTCCAAGGTGGGTGCTGCTCCTAGGAGGGCACGATTGCCAAGGCAGATTTCTGCCATTATTTTGGATAGGCGGTACAATGGTGATAGTGGAGGCCGTACTGCTGGTTTTGGCACAGTTTTCGAGGCAGCCAAGTGAAGCAAAAGAGTGGGCCGTACTGTTAGCATATAAATTATTAAGTTCCAATCCTATAAATGCCATTGTGCTCTTCCTTCCCAATTTCAGACAACGTTAGAAGTCATCACATTAGGATTGTATGTTGGGACTTATGATCACAATAGCCTTAGGGTTAAAGACAAATTTCAGCAAATCTTGATGTCCTTTGGCCATGATTGCATGGCTACTCTATTGGTGAAAAACTTCAACTTTATCATTTTGTGGTGGAAATCATGCTCAAATAGCTATTTCAGCTGGTTCTAAGTTTTGAGGGGGCTGGTTGTTTCTCTATTCTTTTGTTCAAATTTCATCTCATGACAACAGATATGCGCTCATAGAAATTAAACCCTACAGCTGGATTTGAAAACTTCTGAAACACTTAGATTTTCTTTTAGATCTGCATCAACCAAAACATTGTATAGAATATTCAAGAGTGTATACACTACATTAGATCAAGCCAGCAGTAAACATGTAAAATATCTTTGAAAATTTAGATCAGCAGCGACTGCCACACTACAGCAGCAACAACAACCCTGCACTAAAGCAGCAGCAAACTGGATGATGTATCAGATTGGGCAAATCATTTCAGTGAACACATGTTGCACCAGCAATCACATCTCTTACTAATAACTATTACATAGAAGCTTATGTAAATATCTTCTCACAAGCTCAATCCAAAAATACTCCCAAGATTAAACCAATACAACGTCTTACAAGATCATAATGCAAAGCCAAAAACTCGAGCAATCACATCTTTGACATTTTCTGTAGATCTCATCAAGCAAGCTAATAATATAATGAAGTGATGTGATCCTCCTTCCTTTTATAAAGTAAGAAGATTGAATTACAAGGTACAACCATGATCATAGATTAAGTCCACAAATAGATAATGGCCCATGGGTTGTCAAGTGGAGCACTTGACACATGCCAATACATGCCAACAGGTAGGAAAATACCAACAAGTGTGACTGACCTACTTAACATATTTTTATGCAACAACACATATTTTGATGCACCCACAAGTGCCAACTCACCCATTCTTTTGTGCAACATTACATATTTTTATACAACAAGTGTGCCCTCCTAGTCAAGTGACAAAATAGCTGAAAAGTGGGCTATGAGGAAAAACCACTTCTTGAGACTTTCTCTTACTGATATTGTTAAACTTTCAGAATACTCTGAAAGTGTTTACACCATGTTTGGGGTGCTTCATGAGATTTGGGGTAGATGGTGTATGTTCATTCCTAGATGGTTCAAGATGGATTTTAGCATGAGAGATGGTTCATGATGGATATGCACACTTGTGATAGCTTGCTTAGTGGATGCTAGACTTGAGATGATTGTTGGCTTAGTGTTCTTCCCTAGGGCATTGTAGATCTCTTGCTTGAATGGTGTACTCCTTGCATGATGGCCATGGAGGATTCACTTGGTGGGAGAGTGCTCTATTGGATAGAAGGAACATTGTGCATTGTGGAGGAGGGCTACAATCACTAGATAGCATGTGGCATGTTGGTTTCTTGTTTGGAGGATTGGAGATGGCTTGGGGACTCCTATGGCTTTGACAGTGTTCTTGCAAGGGGTAGCTTCCCAAGTGGAGGTACTTGGCTTTGGAGGATAGGTGGAGTTTGTGGAGGCATAGGATGGAGTGGTGGGGACTTGCCTTGCATAGCTACATCACCTTGGGTCGCTATTGTGCATGACATCATCGTTGGAGCTTGACATTTGTACTCTAGGAGTGGAGTACTTCACTTGTGTATGGCTTATTTATGTTTAGTAGGCTTGCTTGTAAGGCTTAGGTCGAATTGTGTTATATTGTTGGCCTCCTTTACCTTTCATATAAATAGAGGAAGGAGAGAGTCTTTCCAAATAGTACATCGCATCATACATTCATTTGTATCTCTTCTTTGGAGTGCTCTTTTAGTGATGCGCTAGGGTTCATGAGGAAACCCTAGTTGAGCGTATGAGGAGGTGGCCAATTTCTCTCTTGATATTCTTCTTTGTACATTTGATCTCTCTATCTCTTGGGTGCTAGGGTTTCTTGGTTATTTGGAGCATCTTGGATTCTAGGGTTAGGGTTTTATCCCTTGAGGCTAGAGATTAGGGTTTGAAAACCGTTATATGTATTTGGGGAAGAAGAGGGGAGGACATCTTGCCTTGGAGATAGTGTTGGAGGGATTCTTGCACTTGGAAAGCTAGGGTTTGTTGAATAACCTTGGCTAGGGCATCTTGAGTGGTTGGACTTTATCCTAGCCTTGAGAGGAAGCTATGGTATGCATGTACATCATTTATTGAGCATATATAAATGAGATTTCCAGCTGTCCACCTATTGTGTATATTGCAGATTTAATTTCATCATTTTATCTTCTTAGGATGGTTATTTCCAGTTCTTAATTTTCTTGTTGATTTGACACACTTAAGAGAAAACTGTTAAGGGACTTAACACTAAGATTGAAGATAATAGTAGAGGGTAGGTGGACCAACTAGGGAAGGACAGGTAGAGGATATGTGTTCCCCTCTGTTGTGTTTAGGGTGATCTATGTGCCATGTGTGTTCAACACCAGGTCATCATGTGTCCCAATGTGTACGTGTTGGGCACCTAGGACACCAAAAAAATCAGAAAAAGAGTGCAGATGTGTTCAGATTCGTCAACAACTGTTTTTCTACGTGTGATTGATTTTTAGTACTACTTTCTAAATGTTCAAAAAATTACATCTTTTGTCTATATTGTAATTTTAATATTTTAAAACATCACTCTCACTCTCTCTCTCTCTCTCCCAGTGTCATGTGACTTAGATGGTAAGCTCTCACATTGTTCATGGATGTCAAATTCATGCATCCAGATTCCAAAGCTACTTCACATAGCTCAATTTTGGCATATTTGTATGGGGTCTGTTACTAACGAGTTCTACTGCGTGATGAGACTCACATGATCAACATGTAAATTGGAGCACTGAATGTTGTTTGCCATTTTTATAAAAAGAGGTCATCAGTCCTTAATGGAAGATTCAATACCTTAGCTGAGAAGTTAAAATAATCTGATACTTTTGCATACTAATAATGAAGGATAAGAAATGGAATCGGCATCTTTACCTACTAAAATGATTAAATTTTTAGAGTGTACATTGTTTATAAAATAAACCAGGACTAAGCTTTAGATAGAGCTTCTATATCTTAGTTCTGTTTTCAAATGGTCGTCCATCATGAGTGATGCTTGTGTTACAAACAGTGACTTGCAAGTTGGAAATATAGAGTATTGCAAATATATATATTTGCAAGTTGGTTCCTGACAAATCTTGTAGTAATCTCCTGGAAATTATGTGAATTTTCAGCCAGCTAAAGTGGAAACAGAGCAGGTGATAGATGAGACACGAGGACCAGAGGAAGTCAGAAGAAATGGACAAAGGCTGAATGAAAGATGGCAGCATAGGCAAGAGGCCGTGGAGGCACAAGAACTAGTGGATCGGCAAGACGGAAAAATGGGACAAAAGGAAGAGGAAGATGCTGAAAAGGTACATCTGTAAATTCTGATAGTTTTGCAAGATCTTATTCAACTTTAAAAAGATATATTTTAGTAGTAATGACTTAACAAGTAATTTCATCCCTTTGGAAGAAACAGGGAATTCAAAATATCTCCTATGTTGCACTTGATATTTGTTCTAAGCCAGCTATTGCCCAATTTCTCCAGGGAAAATTGCAGGAACCATCTGCCATGAACTGTCCAGCAGAGTTTCAGCATCTTTCGCAAAACACAAGTCCTGCAATTTTGAAAATGTCCGACGTTCTTTTTACAAGAAGCCCTTATTCAGCATGGAATCAGCCTCATTCGTTGATTTCTCGACCTTCCATAAAACGCTCAGATAATCCAATTATGGCTGCTATATCATCATTCATGAATTAGATCGTTTCCTTAGCTGTACTAGCACTTAAAGCCATGGTTATTACATCTCGGAGAATCCTATTGGGTTCATTTTCAAAATGGTAAACACAGATCTCTGAATCTGCCCTACATATGTCAGGATGTAAACATGAACAGCAACAGGAATTGGTGCCGTGTTCAACAATGATGCGGGTAGCCAACTCCGCAATTTTGGTCTATCTGCTTGCATGTTTGCGGTTCGTAATTTTGGAAGATATGGAAGAAAGTAGCCCAAACATTTTACTAAATGATCCTTCAAACATTGCTTATTTTCACCTTGGATAATGCTTTGCCAGTTCTCTTTGTTACATCCAAAATTGAATAGTGCAGCTGTACTGACGCGAAACATTAGACATTGTAGCGGTTTGTGCATTGCCTAATTGTATGGAAGGCATACATACTTCATCGTATTTGAATTCCAGACTATCATTTAATCGGCGAAGGCACTGCAGCAATTAATGCCTTTGGTGTCTGCGTGAACACTGAATAACTGGATATATCCAAGAAGAACCTGCCATGTCCAGGTACTGTATATCATTTGGCTGTAGAAACAATGAAATGCAAGGGTGATTGACATTCAAGAACACTTCTGGCTCATGTTTTTTTGCTTATCAGTGGTTATGTATTTCAGGAAAGCATGGAAATAGATGGATGCTTTACATTCTAAATTCAGTAATGACTATGGCTGACTATAAATATTAAGTATCAGGAAAGGCCACGTCCTACCAAAGCTTTTGCCATTTATTTTCCATTTGCCATTTATTTTCCACGATACCAAAGCTCTGCCATTATAGAGGAAGATTCTGTATTTCCTTGCACGTGGATGATTACCGTTACATGCTCAAATCTTGAATTTATTTAGTTGAAAATAAGAATGTTGCATATCTTGATGAGTTGTTACCTAAGGCCATTTTAAATAAATCTCATAGGAAAACAGTGCCTGACAATTGCAATTATGTACCAGAGGATTGTAAATATACGAGGATTTTAGGGAAAATGACATGGAGAACTTAGTGGTATAAATTAAATAAATCAAAACACTTCCTCAACATTTACATTTTAAAAATGGATTTGCACCTCCATATTTGATCTCTCTCGGCGCTTGTTAGATACCCGGCGCTTGTTAGATACCATTTTAAGATGCGCTTGTTGGATACCCTTTTAAGATCGATCTATGCTAGTATAAAGTAGTTGTCACATTTGAACTCTTATTTCTATGTTTCAAATCCACATTCTATATGAAATATGTAAGGCTAAGGAAAGTATGTCAACTTAAATTATTGTAACAACAAGTTCAATTAAATCAAACATGCTCTCTTTCCCTCAAGGCAGGTGTAGAGGATTTATAATCTTATTAAATGATTTTCTTAGTTAATGTAATTATATTCTTCGCCTTCAGGAATATTTAGTCATGTTATAAGATTTTCTTTTGGTTAAAGTAACATTCAAAATTCAAAATTCAAGTTAATTTTAATTTTGGTTGAAAATATAGCTAGAAAGATAAAAACTTCATTAATAATTAATAATATCTTAAAATTTAAAACTTTTTTTCTCTCTTGCATGCTCAATTTTGAAAGTACGACAAATATGAAAAAAACCCTAATTAACCAGATTGGGGAGCATTGCAAGTTGAAAGGTGAATTTGAGCTCTCTTTGGATGGGGCCATTTTGGTTACATTTAAGGCTATGGAATAACCGAATAGAATTTTTGAAGGGTATCTTTGGTTTATGAGTCGTGTTTTTTGGGCCTCAACAATTCCATACCTCATGTACAAGGACTTTGTTTGCCTACCAAAGTTGTGATTTCCATACCTCATGTACAAGGACTCTGTTTGCCTACCAAAGTTGTGATTTAAACTTCCAACGGTTCAAAGAAGTCCTTATGTTGAATGCTTTGGATTTTACCATTATGCTTTCATCTTGATGATTGCAACTTAAAAGCACCCTAACTCTACCAATCTACCAAGACCATTATAGGTTTTTATTTGGTTATTCGACATTTAAACGTAGCTCTATTGCCCAAAGTTTCTTCATTTAAGTAAAGGAAAAGACTTAAGTTCCTTTTTTTTTAAATAGGTTAAATTCCATCGTTTCATGTTAAAAATCTCTAGCAAGGGGCAAGGATTTCATGCCTAAGTTCACATTGATTCATTCTCTACTCAGCCTTGGATACAAATAGAGATTTCCATGTTCTATCATCATACCCCTTTCAAATAGTTCATAAGTTAAAAGTATTTTGAAATCTCCCAAAGGCTTGTGACGAGAATATGTTCATTCCTTCAAACTTCTTTTTGTTGAAGGTTTCAACTTTATATCTTGAGGTCAATTCACATTTTGGATTTCAACTCGAAAAAAAATTCCATATAACATTTATCTTCTCGCACCTTAATAGAAAGGAAGGCTCTACCCTTTGCGAGATTTTCAAAGATCATGAGTTCAAATCCACTCAAAGTTTTACACTTTGAAAGTGACAAAATGTCTTGATAGACAAACTCATATGAGGCTTGTATGACAAGAGGTGGATACCACCCCAACCTTTTGAGAAATAGCTTTTAACTTCAAATTTAAATACTTCAAAATATTCAAAATTACTTTGAAATATCTCTTGTTCCTTGAAGCTTGAAAGAAGGTAGAACCCATGCTCCATGTTGGAGTCCTTGCAAACATCTTTACTTTCAAAGTTGGTTGATACTTAAAATCTCCTTGAAGCTCAATAACAAGGTGAGACCTGTGCTATAATATATTTTTGTAACAAATAATTCAAAGTCACAGAAGGGCCAACCAACCTTACCTTAACCTTTGATAAATAAATAGATTTGAGCTCTTTCCTCTAAGGTCATTTTAGAGGATTATCGTAAGAGCCTCTAAACATCTAATCGAGTACTAAATCCCAAAACAAGGAGAGGTCTATTTTGGGGTGTTTTTCAATTTTAGGTTAGTTTGAACTTATGAAACCCATCATAGTCAAGGTATGATGACAGTCATTTGGGCCATCAAACATTATATATTTTGTGGGCGCTTTTTGTACAATGCCATTGACATCTCGACTAGTGGTTGATTTAATTTTTTTTTGTCACATGCTTGATACAAAAGAGGTTGGTGAGCCCTGTAGTTTTGTGTTTTCTTTTTCCTCCACAAAGTATCAAAGTGCTATTGAGGCTCAAACCTAGGTTTTATTTAGAGGGGAATCTTCCCATCATCAAAATATCTTAAAGGTATAATTCAATTTACCAATAGTTTGCCTCCCACCCCCATCATGTGTTTTGAATTTAAAGCTTGAACCTTGCTGATCTTCACTATTGATTCCTCTTCCATGCATTTAGAAGTTGGCTATGCTTTTAACAACTAGGACAGTTAAACAATAATTTGAAAAGATTTAATCCACCTTTGAATCCCTATGCTAGATAGCAATCAATTGAATCCTTGCCAACAGAATATGCAAAGCAACTAAATTTTGTATTTTGCACAACCAACAAAGCCAAGTCTTTGCCATCTATTTTGGGTTAACTAATGATATTGGTAAGCCAATCTTTTTTCCTTTCCAAAATGGATGATGGCATGATGTGCCAAATGGCCCCAAAGAAAGAGAAATCAAAGCCAACCATCCTAGCTACAAAACCCAAAGGAAAATCAAGAACCTCCACCACATTTAATTTATAAAGTAAAAGGCATCTTGGAGGGATGTATTACAAAGGAAAAAAAACTAGTTGGAAAAGCTTTTGTAGGCATATATAGAAGCATTTCAAGGTCATAAAGTGTTACCACCTAAGAAGGAAGTGGAATGTGAGATATAGTTGTTTCCAAACTCTCCATTTCTAAACATAGCATTGTATAGACTACCCATACTATGAATAGATGATGTTAAAAAACAATTGCATTGATTGTTGGAGTGAGGAGTAATTTGATAAAGTACTTCAACCTGTGGGCCAGGTACCATCATAGTGCCCAAGATAGATGGGATTTGGAGAATTTGTATTAACAAGTGAGATTTGAATAAGATTATCCTCTAGAGTCAATACATACCCTTGGCTTAATACTGATGACTTGTTAGATCAACTGTAATATGCCAATTATTTCAACAAGTTGGATCTCAAATTGGGATACCACTAAGTATGAGTAAATGAAAGAGACACCTAGAAGACTTCCTTTCAAAGTGAGGAAGGAGTTCTTCTTGGTTTATGTAATGCGTCAACGACATTTATGTGTTTGTTGAATGATATATTGCATCTCTTTCTAGATTCATTTTTCGACTCAACTTGGAAAGAGCATATCTCACATCTCATGTAGGGGCTAGAAACCTTGAAAAAATATTAATTGTTGGAAAACCTCAAGAAATGTGAATTTTCCCAATAGTCCTTGGTATACTTCAAGTATGTTTTTGGTGGAGAGGAACTCAAGATTGATCATGCGAGGATGGAGTTGATCATCGAGTGGTCATCTCCTACCAATGTCACTAAAGTTAGAAGCTTTATGGGAGAAACACTTTAATTTTGGAAGTTTATAATGTCAATTTCAGCTATGGCTACACCACTCCATGCCATAACAACCAATGACAAGAATTTTCCAGTGGGGAACGAATCAACAAAAGGCTTTTGAAGCAATACATGAAATATTAGTCAAGCACTAGTTCTTACATTGTTCAATTTGTAGAAGCTTATCATAGTGGAGATAGATGAAAGTAGATTTTTTATCATCAAATATAAGAAGGGTTGTAATAATAAGTCTTTTAAGGCCACCCACACGCAAGATTACTGCTTTGGGTACTCTTATGTACATGGAGCCTTTCACCCATGATGCATACATAAAAGAATACACATAACACGAGAACTTGAATGAAGCATTTCAATAGCTAAAAGGCCTAGTTTGGAAAGAAAATGATACTAGAAAGGATGAATACTGTCAGATGGGTTGCTCTATAGTTTGGATATACACTTAGTGTTCCTATAGGAGAAAGATTTCAACTTAGTAGAGAGGCTCACACTTCCAAAGTTGAGGCATTTTGTTTTTGGGAAACCAATATTCAACTTATACATGTATGTGTATTGACCCATAATGCAAGACTTTGTAGCTTGGTTTATTAGAGGATGCATACTTCGTTGTATTAGTAAAACCAATAATAAGAGCCAAAGTCTATACCATCCCTTACCTATACATATTAAACCATGGTAAACCATCTCTATGGATTTTATAGATGGTTTGATAAGAAATAGGTGGGGACATGACTATATATATGTGCTAGTGGAAATATATAGTAAGATGTGCATTCTCATGCCTTAGGAAAACAACATTAAGAGACAAGATATAATGATCTTGTTCTTTGAAAAGTTTTGGGTGCCCGCTGGGATACTAAGGAGAATCATCTCATATAATGACACGTAATTTCTTGGTTCCTTTTAGACTATAATTTGGGGGATGGACATCAAGTTGAAGAGATCTACAACTTTCCATATGTAGATGGATGGGAAGATACAAGTAGTGAACATGACATTGGTTAAACTTTTGAGGGGTTACAATCAAAATCATCCAATGGCTTGGGACAAAATTTTGATTTATATGCAACACTCTTATAATAATATAGTCCACATTTCCACTACTAAGTTCCCTTTTGAAAGTTGATTTGGTAATTCACCACCTTACCCTTATATATTGCATATGGAAAAAAAAGAGGAGTGGGGGAATGGAGCAATCGTATCCGGTTGGAGTGTAATTAGTCGAATCCGACTATCATTTTGAATGATAAAATATAATAATGTATTATATGATGGTATATTACAATGATGTCTTGGCCTTAAATATGGCTTGGACATTCACGATGAGGAGACGCCTCCTTTCATACTAACCTAACTATAAATTCTTTAATTATTATCTTATTTTATGTTCATTACATTGCCACTCCCTTTAAGGGAGCTTTGTCCTCAAAGCTTGAGTATTTCCTAATGTCATCCTTCATTCTGAATCAGTGTCGGTTTTAGAATCAGACAGGATTTCTGGTGCAGAGACTTGCACTTTTTCTCCATTGGTGATTCTGCATTGTATTTTCTAATTGTTCCTACATTTATGGCCTAGGGTCCAGTCATCATCGCATCGACGACATATGTTTTTCTTCTTCTTTTTATTTATTATCAGAGTAACCGTTAGATGAATTTGATCTATTTTCCATTTCATAGGCATATGATTGAGGTTTGTGGCATTGATGGCCGGGAGACCAAGTATCTGCACAGTACCTACACTGTGTCTCTTTTTCTTGTCGATAATGGATATTGCCTCTTGTTTTTATTCCTTCCAATTTGTGTTCTACGAATTTTGATTTATGTCTTGCTACTTCTACGTTAGGTATGTCATGTAACTTTAACTCTTTTTGGAGGTATGGTTTAAGACCTCCTAAATAGGTTCCGAGTCTTTGCTTGTCAGACAACCCAATTACTTGTCTCGATAAGGATTCCCACTGATGTGTGAATTCCTCAATGCTTCCAACCTGTTGTAATTTGGTAAGTTTACTGAAAAATTCATCTTCTTTGATTCTTTGAAACCTATTAAAAAAATCATTTTTGAACAAGTTCTAGGTATAGGTAAAATTATCTCTCCTCCACCATAAGTACCAATTATAGGCGTATCCTTCCATATGCATTGACGCATATTGCACCTTCTCCTCGTTAGATTGAATATTGTAAATATCAAAGTATTCTTCTGCTTTGTTTAGCTAAGCAACGCATTGGTCTTCACTCCCATTGTATTTTGACAACTCTATGTTTTCCTTAGGTGGGTACACTTTGTAAGGACGATATTGTTTTCCTTTTGCCTTACGCTTTGATGGTGGCTCAGAACTATTGGACGACGAAAGTGACATATTTGAACTGCTTCGTTGTTGGCGGTTATTTTTAGCCATTTTATTCTCTACTATCTTACTGATAGCGTCTATTTCGATGTTTAATCGTGCCTCCATATCTGGCAGTACTTTTGTTTCTATCTTTTGCTTAAGTGTCACATTGTTAATCTTTATTTATTTTTGCAATTCTTCTTGATTCTTGGCAAGTGCTTCCTGTGTGGAAATATGAACTGATGCTTCTAGCATGTCTGGACTGCTGACTTGGTCTGTTTTAGGCATTAGTCTTTGTAACACCTTGATTAGTGTATTATGGTTCTGCGTCATGGTGCTCATGTTCTGTGTTAAGGTGTTTATGTTTTGAGTCATGGTACTCAATTTGTCATCCAAGTCTTTTTGTTTTTCGTTCAGGATGTCAAATTTTTCATCCAACCTTCTTTCTAGTACCTAAACAAGCTCATCTTTGAGTATTGTATTGTTATTTTGCATCTCTTCCTTCAATCCTTTTTTATTAGCGACGAGGGACTTGATGTCCTTCTCCATTTTTTTCGATTTTCTCTTTCAGTTCTGCCATGGTCTTGGACCTTGTATGCGGAGGTGTGTATTTCAACGCTATTTTGGCTTTTGAGATGAAATTTGAATAATAATATATTAACTAATTAATTAATAATATTATTATTATTTTTCATAAACTATATAATATTTTGTATATAGTTTTTTTTTTCAAAAAAACAAATATTATAATATTATTTATATGATAATAAATATATATATATTTTAAAATATATTATCATAAATATATTATATTACAATATATTCGAATAATATATTATAATTTATAATATATTGTTTTGTCTTGTTTTTTTTTGGTTGCAGGTCATGGAGGTGGATGGGAGCGACGATGTGTGAGATGACGACGTTGTGAGGAGGCGACGAGGGTAGGGACGTGGAGAGGAGCAACGAGGGTTGATGCCGCAGAGATGGAGGAGGGCATTGGGGCAATGGAGGGCGTGAGGGAGATGCAAGAGGCAGATGGAGGAGGTCGTAGATGGCTGCGAGGAGAAGACCACGCACGTGGGGGATGGAAGCTGGTGCCGACGAGGTGGATGTGGTGGAGGGCCGCGTGGTGGACGTGAGGTGGAGAGAGTTTGCAGGTTGGTGTGTGTTTGAAGGCTACCTGTAGCAATGGGGGAAAGCTCTAATGTGGTAAGAGAGCGCACGGTGGAGGGCATGAGTGGAGCCGGCGTCTTGAGGGAGCAGTGAGGCGCAAGGGAGTTGAGGGTAGGCGGAAAGGAATGGCATGAGGGAGCGGGCAACGTGGAGATGTGGAGGAAACTGGAATTCAGGTCAAGGAGTGATCAACATAGGAGGGAGTGAGGAGTGATAAGAGGATGGTGGAGCACACGCAACACACGAACGAGAGCAGGCAGGATGAATGAGTGGGGATTGGATAACGTGGAGCGTGGGGATGATGTGGAGGAGTAGCACAGATTTGTAGTGAAGAGGATGGTATATGGGTGAGGGGAGAGAGTAGGTGTATGGGGAGAGAGGGGATAATGGAGTGTTGGCTGATGGAGAAGGGAGAATTGAGGAAGAGCGCGAGGAGATGGAAGAGAATATGGGTGTGGAGGCGGGGAAAGGATTGGATGGAGGAGTAAGTAGCAGAAAAAATCAGGAATTGATGAGCCGAGTCCGACCTTAGAGTGTAAGAGCGAATTTGCTCTGATACCAAATGGAGCAACCGTATCCGATTGGAGTGTTATTAGTCGATTCCGACTATCATTTTGAATGATAAAACATAATAATGTATTAGATGATGATATATTACAATGATATCTTGGCCTTAAATATGGCTTGGACATTCATGATGAGGAGACGCCTCCTTTCATACTAACCTAACTATAAATTATTTAATTATTATCTTATTTTATGTTCATTATAGTGAAGACACGACAAAAGAAGCATTGAAGGTTAAATAAATCATTGACAAGATCAAGGAGACCATTTGCATGTACATTATACACTGAAGAATTCGCAGGGAAAGTTCAAGGCTTGACATGACCAATATTGAATTGAGTAGACATTAAGGTAGAAGATCGAGTTTGTTTGCATATGAATAGAGAAAGGATACATTGTCCTAGTAAAATATCAAGGATTTGTGGTAAGGTTCTTTGAAGTGTTAGAGTAGGTAGGTGATAATTCCTACACAATTAGTCTACCTGCATATTTAAGCATTTACTTAGTAGTGAATGTGGAAAATTGAAGACTCTGAGAGCCAACCATGTTAGACCAATAAAATGATCAACAATTCTTTCCTAACATAGATATAATCAACAATTCATAGTTAGCAAAAGATAATTTTGGAAAACATGTTCAAAACGACTAGATGGGGACAACAAAAACTTTGTCAGGTTGGGTTGAAAGGAAAACTTTTGAGAAAGGACAAATGGAAGTTCTTGAAGCCATACAGGCCACAATTCCTAACATTTGTTAACCCTATAGAAATTGTATTGATTTATTATTCCATAATTGAGTAGAGGAAAGGAGTGGGATATTGTGAGAAAACAAAGGAAGTATAAGACCTTATAACAACCATACAATCCACAATGTCTATGGAAACTCACATATTTATTTTTGCTTTTGTTTCATACTTGAGAATAAAGGAGCAATGCATAGTTCTCACCTTCTGTCTAGGTTTTACCATATTGGGTTTCCTAGGGTACATACTCCTAGTTGTTAGGGAGGTCGTAGTCTGAACCTCTTTTGTGTCATGTTTATGCATTACTCTCTTGATATGGATTTATGTGTGAACAAAATGAAAGAATAGATGAATAATCATAAACACAACCATATTGCAAAGATAACAGAGATACAATACACACATATTCTATTACATAACTAAAATAAAACAGTTTGTAAATACAACATCTAGAATGGTGGTAGCTATCTCTGAGAAGAGATGTGACTGCTACGCTCATCCGTGCCAAGATTAATACAAAATGAGGCCAAAGGGTCCTATTTATAATAAGAATCAGGGCAAGAACCCCAAAAGTCCAAAACATAACACCAGAAGATGAACCGTCATAAAGTTTGTGGCCCCAAGATGGTTAGTTGAACAATCAACTTCTCGGGGTCATAACTTTTACATACGATCTTTGGTTTGGGCACTCGATATTCCATTGAAAAGGTCTATCCAAGATTTACATATTTCAATGTGGGATTAATGGATGCCAAAAGCATCCATTTTCCACCCCGAATCACCAAAAAACATTGTTTAGGGTCTCAAAATGACCCCGAAAGTTTGGGACCTGAAAAATCGTAGAAAAATAACTAGGAAACTGCCACAATGGAAAATTGTTTTGAGCCAGTGGAATAGGTGGGTGGCCACAAATATCCATCTGGATCAATCCTTCCCCCTTAGGAAGAAATGGTCTCCATTGCGTCAAATCCTGTATCATATCTCAAACTATGTGTTGAGTTGATCTCATGGTGCGACATTTTCTGAAGTGAAGAGGTTGTCTTTCTCTGACATCCTAAGAGCGCTGTAATCGTTGCATGGATGATTTTCTTTTGGATGAGCACCTTGAATGCGTGGCCTTGCATCATAGAGGTACTTGGATAGATGAGGAAACAATGGCTCTATTTTCTTCTTGTGTTTGATGAGAATAGACACCATGTGCAGAGAGTGTGGAGGTCCTTGTGATATGATGGTCTCTTTTAGACACAATTGTGAAGAGGGATAATTTCCTGGTGTGGGAGCTTATCTTCCTACCCTATGAGACTGTGGCAAGTGCAATTTGCCTATGGGATCCGATAGATTTGTCCTCCCAAAGTGACAATGACACTGCGAGGTCATGACTGCGAGGTCATGACTCATATACATCGTGATGCTTCCACATATATGGTTGTCATAAAAGAATGCCACAGACTTCAAGAGGGGCCACATCACATGATACCTTGTCTTTGAAAGGCTTGATTCCATATGGTAGGAGGCGTTGTTGAGTAATGCAAATACCTCATACTTGGCTTAGCCAACCAATGCTATAGGGTTGCGGGTGTGGTGTTGTTGGAAGCTCCGATCTCTTGATGACTTCTGCTGAGATCAAATTCTTTTGGCCGTCGTTGTCAACAAAAATGTGTAGCGAGATTCCCTTTACCCACATATACGAGTGGAAGAGGTGCTCCTCTACCTATGACTCTTCAGGATCCTCTAGTTGTATCTGTGTGGTAGAAACAATGGCAGTGGGGTTTTCATTAATTATCTGCTTCCCATGGTCTATGACTGTGGCATTAAGTTCTGAATCGGAATCGGGATCTGATTCTGAATATTTGATCTTGGCCACCAATGACTGCTTTGAGTGACATTCATCAGTGTTGTGCCAAGGGATTTTATGAAATTTGCACCACTTCCCAGTGTCCTTTTTTGTCTTTCCATTCCACTTCTTTGCTTGTGGCGGGGACTGATTGTCCTTTCCTTGTCCTATGTTCTATGGGCCATGGTTTCCCTTTCTTTGCTTCTACGGTGGGATTGAAGGTCCAAAGTCTCCTTTGTTCTTTTGCCGAAATTTCTCCTTGATTTTGACAGCATATCGATAGGAAAATCCAAGTGAAGAGATGTCGAGGAAGTCCATCTCAGTTCGTATGTATCGATGTAGACCACTACGATATTTTAATATCATGTTCCGCTCAGTGTGCATGATACCAAACTTTGTGTGCAAGGTATGAAAGTTGTTGGTGTACTCTGACACCGTCTGCCCTTTCTTGACGCAGAATGGTCCATTTGGTGTACTGGACATCATAGTTTCCCACAGGGTAATACAGTTCCTTGACGAAATCTACGAAAGAGGCCGAAGTGGGATTTGTCTCAAACATTCCAGACTCATTTGAATGGGGTTTCATATTTGAAATGTTTTCTTGTTTAAGGTGCATTCACCAATACCAACATTCATAGCAGGATCTGGGTGAAACTATCCATCATCTCGTTCCTCTATCGCTTGAGGGCTTCCTCGAGCAACGAATTAATAAGTTCTCCTACTTCGTTGTCTCTCTTTTCTTCTGGAATGGGAGGCCTTTTGCGGTAGTGAGAGTGATCTTCCCCATGCAAAACTAGTTCAAGACCAAACTATCTATACGCTGACCTCGTCGGGGAGATGCACTGAGAAAAGATCAAAGTACAAATTGCTCTGATAACACTAATCCAGATTTATGTGTGAACAAAATGAAAGAACAAATAGATAATCATAAACACATCCATATTGAAAATATAACATAGATACAATAAACACATATTCTATTAAATAAAAAAAATATAATAGACTGTAAATACAACATTTAGAATGATGGTAGCTATCTCTGAGAAGAGATGTGGCTGCTATGCTCATCAGTGCCAATATTAATACAAACTGAGGGAAAAGGGGCCTATTTATAATAAGAATAAGGGTGAGAACCCCAAAAGTCCAAAACATAACCCAGAAGATGAACCGTCATAAATTTTGCGGCCCCAAGGTGGTTAGTTGAACAGTCAAATTCCTGGGGTCATAAATTTTGCATACGATCTTTGATTGAGCGCTCGATAGCTCGTTGGAAAGGTCTGTCTGAGATTTACATATTTAAACTAGGGAGAAATAAGTTCCAAAGACAAACGATTGGCCCCTTGAATCGCCAAAAAACGTCATTTAGGGCCTCAAACGGAAGTTTGGGACCCAAAAAATCGTAGAAAAATAGCTAGGAAACTGCCACAATTGACAATTATTTTGAACCAGTGGAATAGGTGGGTGCCAAGTGATCTCCATTTCAATCAATCCTCCCCCCTTAGGAAGCAATGGTATTCATTACGTCAAACCCCGTATCATATCTCAAACTATGTGTTGAGTTGATCTCCTAGGTGCGACATTTGCTGAAGTGAAGAGGCTGTCTTTTTTGACATCCTGAGAGGGATGTAATCATTGTATGGATGATTTGTTTTTGGAGAAGCACCTTGAATGCATTTCCTTGCATCATAGAGTTACTCGAATAGATGAGGAAACAATGACTCTGTTTTCTTCTTGTGTCTGATGAGCAGAGGCACCTTGTGCAAAGGGTGTGGAGGTCCCTATGATATGATGGTCCCCTTCAGAGACAATTGTGAAGAGGGATAATTTCTTGGTGTGGGAGATTATCTTCCTACCCTGAGAGACTGTGGCAGGTGCAACTGTCTCTGGGATTCGATAGTGTTGTACTCCCAAAGTGGCAATGACACTGCGAGGTCGTGACTCATATACAACATGACGCTTCCACATATATGGATGTACTAAAAGAACATCACAAAATTCAAGAGGGGCCACATCACACATTACCTCATCTTTGAAAGACTTGATGCCATATGGTAGGAGGCATTGTTGAGTAATGCAGATACCTTGTCCTTGGATTAGCCAATCGATGTTGTAGGGTTGCGGGTGTGGTGTTGTCGGAAGCTCCAATCTCTTGATGACTTTTGTTAAGATCAGGTTCTTTTGGCTCCTGTTGTCAACAACAAAATGTAGCAGGATTCCCTTTACTCACATTGGCGAGTGGAAGAGGCGCTCCTCTGTATATGAATCTTTAGGATCCTCTAGTTGAATTTGTGTGGTAGCAATAGTGGTAGTGGGTTATGCATCATTGATCTGATTCCCATGGTCTGTGGCTGAGGAATTGGGTTCTAAATCAGAATCAAGATCTGATTCTGAAGATTTGATCTCGACCACCAATTATTTTTTTGAGTGACATTCATTAGTGTTGTTCCAAGGGATTTTATGAAATTCACACCACTTCCTGGTGTCCTTTTTTGTCTTTCCATTCCCCTTCTTTCCTTGTGGTGGGGAGTGGTTGTCCTTTCCTTAACCTGTGTTCTGAGGGCCAGGGTTTCCCTTGCTTTGCTTTTGCAGTGGGTTCGCAGGTCAAGAGTCTCACTTGTTCTTTTGCCAAAATTTCTCCTCGATTTTGACAACATACCGATAGGAAGATCCAAGTGAAGAGATGTTGACGAAGTCCATCTCAGTTCCATGTACCGATGTAGGCCACTGCGATATTTCAGTATCAGGTGCCACTCGGAGTATTTGATACCTAGCTTTGTGAGAAAGGCATGCAAGTTGTTGGTGTACTCCGACACCATCTAGTCCCTTTCTTGATGCAGAATGGTCCATTTGGTGTACTGGTCATCTTAGTTTCCCAAAGGGTAATTTTGTTCCTTGACGACATCTACGAAAGATGCCCAAGTGGTATTTGCCTCAAACATTCCAGACTCGTCTGATGAGTTTTTCTCCCAATAAGTACCCCACCAATTTTAGACATGGGGGACTGCCTTAAGGAGCACAAAGGTGATCTTTTCCTTGCAGGAGAAATTGTGAACAAAGAAATACCCTTATAGAACATATCTGCTCGATCTGGCCTTCAAATAAAGGAATATCAAAGTTAAGTTGTACCTTGAATGGGATTTCATCTCCGAAACACATGCTTGTTGACGGTGCATTCGCCACTGCCGGCATTCGCAGCAGGTGTTATCACTCCAGGAAACTCCTCTAGGTTGCAGCTCGAGGATGCCTGGTAACTTAAATGTTTTTATGGTTTTCTAAGTGGATCAAGTCAGGTGACCTATAGAACCTCACACTTTGAAGAAATGCATGAAACTTAATCAGGGATAAGGCTTCTAACTACCACTGTTCATAGGTTTGATAATATGGTGCAGAGATGGAGAACTTATCATGCTAGCAGATTCATACATAAAATAGATATATGTAAATGGCTAATCATAACAAGGAAAGTACTTATAATTCGAATCATCAATATGCAGATAGGATGATAGCTATCAGACATCAATTAACATGAATACACCTGAACAACACATTCAAGCATAAGCACAAAACAAACAAGAAATGGAAGTTGAACATATGATAGCAAAAGAACTTATATTAGGTCATGAGCAATACGAGAAGCTTGATAATAGTAATGGTCTACAGGTCCCCGAAGTCGAACCCTTTCTTCAAAATAAGTCTTAGGCTTTATAGCCCTTACAAAAATATTCAGATCCTGAAAAATTGGATCCAATTTACTAAAAATAGACAAAATAATTGTTTTTGCATAATTGGGTAAAAAAACCCTAATTTAACAACTTGTCTATCTAACTGTAAAACTCGTTCACTGTTTGAACCTTTTGATGACTGTAGTGAGTACCGAGGATAAAGCCGTAACTGGTTCACTGCTAGATAAGTCACTGTTTGCTAAAACAGGCAGGGTTTGTGACCCTTTCCCCTTTGATGTATCTTCAAAAACCGGAACATACCTCCTTTGATGGTGCACTTAAGCAAATTACAACTTTTACACTTCATTCCTGAGCTAGGTATATTTACCAAAACTAGTCTTTTATGCAAAAATTTCTTTCTGCGCCTCTTTCTGCTTTCGGTGGTTAAGGAGTCAAAATTTCGGGTCTATTAGCTGCCGAAAGCGTTGCTTTCGGTGGCTAATGAACTGCTTCAGCGTCTACCTAAGCCATCGAAAGCCCTGTTCTTGCAAAATTTTTAGGAAACCTCCCAAATTATATTTTTTAGTTTTGTTGCTTACCTTCTGACCTTTATTAAACTTGCTCAACATTTGGAGGATCAACAACATCCTGGATTGATTTTGGATTTTGAAGGCGTATTGCTCCTTCAGCTAGGGTTTCTAGTGAAAAATGAGTGCTAGGGTTTGGTCTGGAATTCTTCACCTGCAGCCTCATAAGCCTAATCATCCTATACAACCCGGTGTTGTCCTTCATGTATCTGAGGTTTCTTCTTTTTAGCAAGATATACATTCCTCTCATCTCCAGGTAAGAATTGGGAAACTCCTTATTCCTCTTGGTCAACATGGCATTATTCATTTTTATCTCTCTTTCTAAAATTTCTAGCTCATACAATTGTCTCAGCAACTGGTTTACTTTCTATGCCCTGGGCTTGCTAGAGGAAGCTTTCTCTACTGGTTCATCCTGATCTTTTGGTGTGGGTGATGGAAGTTCTTCATTTTCTGCTACCACCTGCTCTACTAGGTCAGCACCTTCCTCCCTCTCTTCTTCTGAATCTGAGTAGGGCAGGTTCAAAATGTTTCCACTATGTACTGTGATCTCCTTGCCCTTTTCACTGAAGTCTAGGTTTCTTTTAGCTTGCTTGGTTTTGGAAGGGGAAGAAGGCTGATCTGTTGTTGTTGGTGAGATAGCCCTTCTTTTCCTCTTTCCACTTCTGGGGGTGGTGGATTTCTTCGAAGGAGACTTTCCCTTCACTTCTGGTTGTAGGCCTATTTCGAAACCATTCCAAAACAAGAAATGTGTCCATGCCATATTTCTCCTCTTCAACAATTCTTCGATAAGGAGTTGTATAAGGCCATGGTGAGACAATCTTCCAGAAATCTTAGTTGGTTGAGCCTTCACATGATGTGCCATTTTTTCCAGGCTCTTGTGTAAGTAGAAATGTAAATTCAGAGGACTCTTTCCTGTGAAATGGTTCATTAATTTGAAATGATAAATCATGGCCCTGTTGTATCTACCTTCACAAGTTATATATACCACAATGGCTTTTAGTAATTGTTGCCACCTCTCTTCTAGCCAGGTGGATGGAACACTTTTCTTCCACACTACCTCTCTGTGTTCGGGCTTCAAATAGGATCTGAACTACACATATTTAGTAATGGTGGTTTCAAGCCACTTCTCCCCAATTCTTGGGAGTTCAGTCACCTCTGCAATTAGGGTTTCATCCACCATGAATTCCTCCTTTACCTATCTGTGCCTTGGAGCCATCGAAAGAGAGGGCAAATGCTTTAGCCACCTACTGGTGTGAACCTTGAATTTTCTCACAAAATTTGTAGCAGCCTGCATCTTTGAAGAATTGGCAGAATTCTGGATGAGATTCTAGGTAGCTGATTTCTCCTAGCTCTTGCCTGAGAGCATGCCCTCCTTTCTTCATTTTCTGAACTGTGCTCTTGAGTGCTTGCAAAAATTGAATTCAAAACCTGTGGAAGAGGTTAGCAGGCTGATTTTCATAGGTCTTTGAGTATTAAGGATGCATGTAATCGAAGGTGGAGTGTACTGGAGGTGGGGCACTGATTCTGAGGGTTTTAACTACTTGGTAAGTGCTTTGAGTGAGAGGACGATGGCTTTTGGTGATATCTTCGAGACAACTTACCCAACAATAATTTTTTTTGATTTGAACTCGGTATTCAATGGAGATTGACTACGGTTCGTGGGACACATGGAGGGTAGATTAGGGTTATGATTCCCATCGGTAAGGTCAAATCAAACAAAGACCTCTTCAATCATCGATTTACGCCTTATTGCATTTGATCCGTCCTTTCGGTGGTTTACTTACCAAATCATGACCCATTTTGTGCTGACGAGTTCGATTTGATGGATAGGTAATCGTTTCTTCTTTCATCCTTTTTGGTGGTTAAAAGCACCTAGGTTTTTGTCTACTAGTTGCTGAAAGTTGAGCTTTCGGTGGCTAATGAACCGCTGAAATGTTTGCCCAAGCCACCGAAAGACACCTTTTCCAAAAACACGTTTTAGTTGCTTTCGGTGGTTAATGTACTCCTGCAATTGCTCTCCAAGCTACCGAAACCAAAACTTTTCGATGGCTAATGAGCGCCTGAGAATCTCGCCTAAGCCATCGAAAATCCTTTTCCCAGATTTTTAACAAAAACGTCATGAGCCAGCTTTTGGTGGATAATAATGGTCCCGCGTTAAACCATTAGCTGCCAAAATCAAAGCTTTTCGGTGGCTAGTGACCTGTTGGAAAGCTCGCCTAAGCCACCGAAAGCTAAAAAATTTAATTTTATCATTTAACAGAACATCAGAGCTCCTCATTTTGTTAGTCACCCTAAAATCCTTCAAAATATGACTTGAAATCTTCATCCTATCACAAAATAAATCGTTTGAGTGAACTTATTGAAAACTAAATTTATTTTGGGAGATAACATCAGGCTCCTACTTGGGGATGGGAACCTTCCTGTGAGGTCCCAAGAATCCCAGACCAAAATGCCTTTCCTGGAAAACAAATAAAAATTTAAAACTATCTTCTACTGTTCCATTGGGCATGGAGTTTATTTTGTAAGCAAAAATAACCTACCAACTAATATTTTATAATAAAAAGGCCTCAGAGCCTCAGATAAAATAGAGTTTCAAAAATCGCCCATTTACTGGGTGATCAAACACCTCCTCCCCTTCCAGATTTTGCAATTTGAAGGTGTTGTTCTGCTGTATTTGAGCTATCACAAAAGGGCCAATCCATAGAGAGTCTAACTTTCCATGTTTTCCCTTGTCCTGCCTGACAGTATCCCACTTGAGGACCCAATCTCCAACCTGAAAATTGTCCATTTTTTCCCTTTTGTCAAAGATAACCTTGATCTTCTGTTGATGAGCTTTTGACTTTCCTATCACTTGTTCCCTAACTTGTTGTAACTCCAACAAATCCATCCTCCTCCTCACCATATCATTCGGTTCATCTTGCTCCTCCTGGAAGAATTTTGCTACTGGCAGAATTAGCTGAATGGGAAAAGTGGCCTCATTACCATAAACTAATTTGAAGGGGGAAGTCCCTATAGATATTTTTTCAGTTACCCTATCAGCCCATAAAGCAAATTTCAGCTTAGAATCCCAGCTTTTCTGATTTGTCTCCAATAGTTTTATGATGATCTTGGCTAGGATTTTGTTGGATGACTTAGCCAAGCCATTGCCTTGAGGGTAATAAGATGTGGAATGCACCAGCTGAATGCCCTTTGACTCACACATGTTAGCCAATGCCCCGACTTTGAAAGTTGGTGCATTATCAGTTACTATCCTTACTGGGAAACCAAACCTGATAAATATGTTCTCATATAAAAACTTCATGATGACCTGATGAGTTGCATTCATGGTGGGTACTACCTCTATCCACTTGGTGAAGTAGTCTGTGGCTACTAGGATCCATTTGTGCTGACCACTGGATGAGGGATTAATTTCACCTATGAAATCTATACCCCATTGCTGGAAAAGACCATTCACTACAATAGGTCTAAGGGGAAAGGATCCGAGCTGCTGCTTCTGTATAAATCTTTGGCACTGGTCACAGGCTCTCACAAAGGTACACGCATCAGCAAAAAGGATAGGCCAATAGTACCCAGCCCTCAGAATCTGGTGGGCTATGGTCTTCTAGTAATGATGGCCTCCACATGTGCTTGAATGAAAGTGATGCATGACTTGAACTGTTTCTTCTTTATCTAGACATCTCAACAAAACACCAGACAGATCTTTCCAATACAACAGTTTATCAATTACACAAAATTTAATAGACTCCAGTTTAAGAGCTTGTGCTTGATTTGGAGTGGGACCAGGAAGAACTTCTAATTTTTGTAGGAAATGAATAATACTTGAGTACCACTCACATGAGGACAAGTTGTCAGCTACTTGTTGAATGTCATTTTGATATTGAACTACTTCTGCTATTACTTCAGTTTGCAAATTTGCTGAATTTACACAAGTGAAATTCATCCCCAAAAGTTCACAGTTTTCTTTAGCCATGAGTTTGGCCAGCCCTCGGACTTTCACTAAATTGGTGGGCTTTACTTCTATGTCAAACTCGATGAGCTTGGCAATCCATTTAGCTCTCTTTCCATCAATGTCAGGTTGAGTTAACACATCCTTTACAGCAGTTGAAGGGACATAGGAAAGGACTTTTGCATGTAGAATGTAAATCCTGAAAGTTTTCAATGACTTGATAAGAGTATAAGCCTACTTCTAAATGGGATCATACTTCAGTTCAACATCCCTCAATGTCTTGCTGAAGAATGCAATTGGGTGATCAAGACCTTGATCATCTTTTTGTAATAGTATAGCTGCCACTGTGTCATAGGATGCAAAGGAGAAAATGTAAAAAACCTTGGTATAGTCCAGACTAATCAGAGTGGGAGCTTCCATGATAGCCTTCTTGATGTCTTCAAAAGAGCTTCTTGCTTGGTCAGTCCATTTGATTTCTGCATCCTTTTTCAACATAGATGTTATGTGCTTTACCAACTCAGAAAAGTTAGGGATGAACCTTCTGACAAAATTTATCTTACCCAAAAATGACTGAATATCCCTTTTTGACCTAGGTATGGACAAATTCTGGATTGCTTCAACCATAAAAGGATCAATCTTCACACCTTCAGCTGAGGCTATATGACCTAGGAGTTTCCCCTTACTTAGTGCAAATTGGGACTTCTTAGGGTTCAGTGATATCCCAAATTTCCTAAATTTCAAAGAAACCCTCCTTAAGTGCTGCAAATGTTCTTCATGGCTGTGAGAGTAAACAGTGAGGTCATCCAGGTATATAAGCACAAATTTGTCTTTCAATCCCACAAAAGCTAGGTCCATGGATTTCTGAAAAGTGGCCCCAACATTCATCAGCCCAAATGGCATTTTGGCATACATGAAAGTGCCCCAGGGAGTGGTAAAAGAAGTCTTCTCTTGGTCATCAGGGTGCAAAACAACTTGGTTATATCTAGAGAAACCATCCAGAAATGACATGACACTAGCCCTTGAGAGTCTTTGCAACAAGTGTTCCATCTTGAGTAGTGGATAGTTGTCTTTTTTGGAGCACTTGTTCAGATTTCTGAAATCCACACATAACCTAATCTGCCCGTTCTTCTTCCTTACCACCACTAAGTTTGGAATCCATTTGGAATACCTGAGGGGAATTATGATTTTGGCTTTGAGGAGCTTATCAATTTCTTTTTCAATTACAGGTAGTAGGAGAGGACTGATGGATTTCAGCTACTATTTGAAAGGGATGGTGTCCTTCTCCAAGGGAATCCTGAGTTGGATGATATTGGTGTCATAGGTTTTCAAGTCACTGTAATCCTAGGCAAAGATATCAGCAAATTCTTTCATCATGCCACAAAATTTGGACCTCTGATTAGCAGTCAACTCAGTGGACAGATTTATAGGTTTTGGATGACTTTGGCTACCAATGTTTTTCTCTTGGACAGCAGGGTCTTGCTCCTTTCTGGCAGGCTTGAGAGGGATGTCATTGTGATCAAATAACTCTTCCAAGGGCACCAGACCCCGAGGTATATAATTGCTAGGTAACTGAACAATATTTTGATCAACTACTTTATCTTTCAACTTGAGCTACTAGGATTATTCCATGTTTAGGTTTTCTTGATCTATATGCATATTAGAGAATTCATCTACTACATAGAGGGATTTACTAAGCTCATCATCATTCTCAAACACCTTCCAAAATTTCACATTATCTGGTAGGGAAGGTCTGTACTTGACTTGAATATGATAGCTGAGCCTAGGAGGTAAAGGGGGCACAAACAGACTCGCAGAGACAACAACGGAATCAACTAGGTGATTCATAGCCCTAGGTATATATGACAGTTCAAAAAACATGAAGGAGTCTCTGAGTTTCCATACCTCATCCCTATAAGCCTTCAGTCTGACATTCTTTGCTTGAAAGGAATTGTTGACCTGCTGTATAATAAGGTATGCATCTCCAAACATTTTCATGCACATGATCCCCATTTCCTTGGCATATTTCACTCCTAACAGAAATGCTTCATATTCTGCTATATTGTTAGTGGTTTTAAAATCAAGCTTATAAGACAGATGAATAGTCTCTTTGGATGGAGAGATCAACACTACACCTACACCTGCTAAGGCTTGAGTGCTAGCCCCATCAAAATACATATTCCACACTGATGTGGTCACCTCTTCAGGCTGCTGACAAATGGGCTTTGTAAGCTGGACTGGTACTTGCTGGGAATCATCTATCTGCAGATTGCATGACCCAAAATCTGTGTCTACTGCATAGATGGGGTGGTTCATAGAATTCTTTTCATTGCTTATGATGTAGGAAAGATGATTCTCTCTGTAAAGCCTCTTGGTCTCCCCCTCAAACATTGGGATTGTAGCGTATTTAAGGTCCATCTGAAGGGTACCACCCAGCCTTTTACTCCATGATCGAGATAGTAAGAGACCAAATTTAGGAGGGATGTCAGCCACTACAATGTCCATCATTATGCTTTTCGAGGGTAGTTGAGATAGGTTTACAATGAGGTCTTTGATGAGGCCCAGGAACTTGACCTTCCAGGAGTCAAAGGAGAACAAATCATGGTAGGGTTTTGTAATGCTGAGGCCAAGCTCATCCATCACAACTTTTGGCATTAGGTTATGGGAAGCTCCTGAGTCCAACAAACAGTTATGAAGGACCTTATCATGGATATTCAAAGATATGTAGAAAGGTGGGAAATAATCATTCAGCTCTTCAATCATAGGGCCTAGGGTTACAATAGGTTTATCATCTTGTAGATTGACAAAGTCAATGTCTATCTGTATCTTCGGTTGAAGGGATTTCAGTATTGATAATTTGAATGCATTATTCTTCATTATCTCTATTAATGGGAAATGGATCTTCAATTTCTGAATCTCTGACTCAAGATTGAAAGAATACTGCATTTTATCAGGAACCCTTACCTCTTGTAATGGAGCTTTGAGTGGAACAGGATCAGGGGCTGATGAATGTACTAGTTTTTGCAGTTGTTTGGGAATGACAACCATCTTCTTTGGTGGAACAATAACCTTTTTAGTTGGAGCTGCAGGCTGCTTTACAGGAACAACATTTTTCTTAGGGGGAGCAATCAGCCTGGACCTCAGATTATAACCTCCTTTATCATTTGCCTGATATACTGCTTCTTCGCTGATCCACTCATTCATTATGACTTCCTCATATTTTTCCTGTGTCAAAAAAGAGTAGTCAACTTCATCCTCCATGCGGTTGATGTTGTCTTTGGCCTCTCCTTCTTCTTGAATGAATTTTGATTCTTCTTCTAGTACAACATTCTGAAAGGGAGCTCTAATTCTCTGATCTTCATCCTGATTCCTCTCCCTTCGAAGGATTTGGACTGGGGGGTTGCCTCTTCTGCAAGGGACAAAATTAGGGTTTCGAGGAGCAAAATCACTTGCCCCTTTATCCCTCACAGGCATCTTCCCTTGGTCTTTTAGTTTCGACATTTCAGCAGTCAAATTATCCAACAGTTTGGCCATTTTGTCAATTTTGATCTCTGATGAAGAAGCCTCAAGAGGGTCTGTGGGATGCTTCTTCCTATCTCTCTTTCCTTTGACCTTCTGAGATGCTACAATGTTAGATTCTACCTCTAAGGCAGCATCCTGCATGAGTGATAGGGAGGCATATTTCCTCTCTCCGAGGAGAAGGCAGAAATCAGAGTCAAAGGCATTTGCATAGGTGATCTTGGCCGAGGTATTAGTGGGTTTGATCTCAATGGGGATCTTGCTGAACATATTGTTAAACTTTTTGGTGAAGTTTGAGATAGACTCCCCATTCTCCCTTTTCAAGTTGCTAAACTTGGTGATATAATAGAGGTGGTCTCTCCTCTCTCCCCAATGCTTTAGAAAAATGTCATCTAGGGCTTCAATGCCTGCTACTGATCCAGCATGCAATTCTTTAAACCATTTCCTAGCCTGACCATCTATGCTTTGCACAAAAACCCTAGTCCACACATCTTCTTGTTCTATATTTACGTTCTCAGCATAACTGTAGAATGCTTCCAGGTGTTCTTCAGCTGTGAAATATACCTCTCTTGTAAATTTAGGCATGTATTTGAGATAGTCTCCAATGGGCATGGCCGAGAGGGGGTTAGGTAAATTCAGAGGGGCATACCTAGCTACCAGGATCCTTTCCATTTTGGTCAGAGGGGCAGCCATGTTGGAAATGGGTATGGAAAGGGTGGAAGAAGATATAACTGGTGTGGGTGGTAATTGAAAGAGTGTTGGTGGTAAACTTATCCTAGTGGAGTCACCAGGGATTGGATCTTCACAAGCAGCAGTTCTTGAAGATACCCAAACCCTAAATTTTTTGGATGTATTTATAAATTCCTGAGAATAAAATGTTTCAGCAGAAGAAATAATAGCAGGAATATCTCTTGAAATACCTGATGTAGCTTCCTTTGCAGCACTAGAGGTCTGCCTTAGTGAAGCCCTAGCTCTTCTTAGGATCTCTTTCGGATCTGAAACAGGTGTTGCTGGTGGCCCTTGAGGGTTTGCTCTGGTATTTGGTCTTCTTGAAGCCACCTTATTTAAATGGAGTCTCCAGATAGATGATTACAACCAAAATAGTGTCCAGACTTTGTCTATCATCAAAGTAGGATCTATGTCGTCTCCCCGAGAAGCTAAGCTTCAGTCTCCTATCCCCGGCAACAACGCCAATGTGTTATCAATCCAGGAAACTCCTCTAAATTGTAGCTCGAGGATGCCTTGTAATTTAAATGTTTTTATGGTTTTATAAGTGGATCAAGTTAGGTGACCTATAGGACCTCACACTCTCAAGACATGCATGAAACTCAATCAAGGATAAGGCTTCGAATTACCACTGTTCAGAGGATTGATAATATGGTGCAGAGATGGAGAACTTAGCATGTTGGCAGATTCATACATATATATATATATATATGACTAATCATAACAAAGAAAGTACTTATAATTCAAATAATCAATATGCAGATAGGATGACAACTATCAAACATCAATTAACATGAATAAACCTGAACACCACATTCAAGCATAAGCACAGAACATACACGAAATGGAAGCTGAACATATGATAGCAAAAGAGCTTATATTAGGTCATAATCTGAGAAACTTGATAATAGTAATGGTCTACAAGTCCCTGAAGTCGAACCCTTTCTTCAAAATAAGTCTTAGGCTTTATAGCCTTTACAAAAATATTCAGATCCTGAAAAATTGGATCTGAATTACCAAAAATAGACAAAATAATTGTTTTTGCATAATTAGGTCAAAAAACCTAATTTAACTACTAGTCTATCTAACTGTAAAACTCGTTCACTGTTTGAACCTTTTGATGACTACAATGAGTACTGAGGATAAATCTGTGACTGGTTCACTACTAGATAAGTCACTGTTTCCTAAAACAAGAAGGGTTTGTGACCCTTTCCCCTTTGATGTATCTTCAAAAACAGGAACATACCTCCTTTGATGGTGCACTTCAACAACTTTCAGCTTTTACACTTCATCCCTGAGTTAGGTATATTTACCAAAACTGGTCTTTTATGCAAAAATTGCTTTCTACGCCTATTTTTGCTTTGGGTGGTTAAGGAGTCAAAATTTTGGGTCTGTTAGCTACCAAAAGCGCTGCTTTTGGTGGCTAATGAACTGCTTCAGCGTCTACCTAAGCCACCGAAAGCCCTGTTCTTGCAAAATTTTTAGGCAACCTCCCAAATTATATTTTTCAGTTTTGTTGCTTACCTTCTGACCTTTCTTCAGCTTGCTCAACATTTGGAGGATCAGCAGCAGCTTGGATTGATTTTGTATTTTGAAGGCTTACCACTGCTTCAGCTAGGGTTTCTAGTGAAAAATGAGTGCCAGGGTTTGGTTTGGAATTCTTCACCTGCAACCTCAGAAGCCTGATCATCCTGTACAACCTGGTGTTGTCCTTCATGTATCTGAGGTTTCTTCTTTTCAGCAAGATACACATTCCTCTCATCTCTAGGAAAGAATTGTGCAATTCCTTATTCCTCTTAGTCAACATGGCATTATTCCTTTTTATCTCTCTTTCTAAAACTTTCAGTTCATACACTTGTCTCAGCAAGTGGTTTACTTTCTGTGCCCTGGGCCTACTAGAGGAAGCTTTCTCTACTGGTTTATCCTGATATTTTGGTGTGGGTGATGGAATTTTTTCATTTTTTGCTACCACTTGCTCTGCTAGGTCAACACCTTCCTCCATCTCTTCTTCTGAATCTGAGTAGGGCAGGTTCAAAATGTTTCCATTATGTGTTGTGATGTCCTTTCCCTTTTCACTGAAGTCTAGGTTTCTTTTAGCCTGCTTGGTTTTGGAAGGGGAAGAAGGCTGATATGCTGTTATTGGTGAGATAGCCCTTCTTTTCCTCTTTCCACTTCTAGGGGTGGTGGATTTCTTTGAAGGAGACTTTCCCTTCTCTTATAGTTGCAAGCCTATTTCAAAACCATTCCAAAACAAGAAATGTGTCCATGCCATATTTCTCCTCTTCAACAATTCTTGGATAAGGAGTTGTATAAGGCCATGGTGAGACAATCTTCTAGAAATCTTAGTTGGCTGAGCCTTCACCTGATGTGCCATTTTTGTTAGGCTCCTGTGCAAGTAGAAAGGTAAATTCATAGGGCTCTTTCTTGTGAAATGGTTCATTAATTTGAAGTGATAAATCATGGCCCTGTTGTACCTTCACAAGTTATATATACCACAGTGGCCTTCAGTAATTGCTGCCACCTCTGTTCTAGCCAGGTGGATGGAGCACTTTTCTTCCACACTACCTCTCTGTGTTCGGGCTTCAAATAGGGTATGAACTCCACATATTTAGTAATGGTGGTTTTAAACCACTTCTCCCTAGTTCTTGGGAGTTCAGTCACCTCTGCAATTAGGGTTTCATCCACCATGAATTCCTCCTTAGTTATCAGTGCCTTGGAGCCATCGAAAAAGAGGGCAAATGCTTCAGCCACCTGCTAGTGTGAAACTTGAATTTTCTCACAAAATTTGTAGCAGCCTGCATCTTTGAAGAACTGGCAGAATTCTGGATGAGATTCTAGGTAGCTGATGTCTCCTAGTTCCTGCCTGAGAGTAGGCCCTCCTTTCTTCATTTTTTGAATTGTGCTCCTGAGTGCCTCCAAAAGTTGAATTCAAAACCTGTGGAAGAGGTTAGCAGGTTGATTTTCATAGGTCTTTGAGTATTAAGGATGGATGTAATCGAAGTTGGAGTGTACTGGAGGTGGGGGACTAATTCTGAGGGTTTTTACAACATGGTAAGTTCTTTGAGTGAGAGGATGATGGCTTTTGGTGATATCTTTGAGACAACTTTCCCAACAATCATTTTTTTTATTTGAACTCGATATTCAGTGGAGATTGATTGTGGTTCGTGGGACAGATGGAGGGTAGATTAGGGTTTTGATTCCCATCGGCCAAGTTAAATCAAACAAAGACCTCTTCAATCATCAATTTACGCCTTACTGCATTTTATCCATCCTTTCGATGGTTTACTTGCCAAATCATGACCGGTTTTGTGTTGACGAGTTCGATTTGATGGACAGGTAACCATTTCTTCTTTTGGCCTTTTTGGTGGTTAAAATTACCTAGGTTTTTGTCTTCTAGCTGCTGAAAGCTGAGCTTTCGGTGGCTAATGAACCGCCGAAATGTTCTCCCAAGCCACCGAAAGACGCCCTTTCCAAAAATGCGTTTTAGTTGCTTTCGGTGGTTAATTTCCTCCTGCGATTGCTCTCTAAGCTGCCGAAACCAAAGATTTTCAGTGGCTAATGAGCGCTTGAGAATCTTTCCTAAGCCACCGAAAATCCTTTTCCCATATTTTTAACAAAAACATCATGAGCCATCTTTCGGTGGATAATCATGGTCCTACGTTGAACCGTTAGCTGCTGAAATCAAACCTTTTCAGTGGCTAATGAGCTGTTGGAAAGCTCGCCTAAGCCACTGAAAGCTAAAAATTTTAATTTTATCACTTAACGGAACATTGGAGCTCCTCATTTTGTTAGTCACCCTAAAATCCTTCAAAATATGACTTGAAATCTTCATCCTATCACAAAATAAATCGTCTGAGTGAACTTATTGAAAACTAAATTTATTTTGGGAGATAACAGCAGGATCTGAGAAAAAGTATCCATCATCTCGTTCCTCTATCGCTCGAGGAATTCCTTGAGAAGCTACTTGATAGGATCTCCTTCTCCTTCATCTCTATTTTCTTCTACCATGGAAGGTCATTTGTAGCTGTGAGAGCGATCTTCCCAATGTGAAACTAGTTTGATACTAAACTCTCTATAGCTTGACCTCGTTGGGGACATGCACGGAGGAACGATCAAAGAGCGGATTGCTATGATACCACTGATCCAGAATTATGTGTGAACGAAATGAAAGAATAGATAGATAATCATAAACACAGCCATATTTCAAAGATAACAGATATACAATAAACACATATTCTATTAAATAGCGAAAATAGAACAGACTGTAAATACAACATCTAGAATGGTGGTATCTATCTCTTAGAAGAGATGTGGTTGCTACGTGCATCTGTGCCAACCTTAATACAAAATGAGTCCAAAGGGGCCTATTTATAGTAATAATAAGGGAGAGAACCCCAAAAGTCGAAAACATAACCCGAGAAGATAAATTGTCATAAAGTTTGCGGCCCTAAGGTGGTTAGTTGAACAGTCAACTTCCTGGGGTCATAACTTTTTCGTACGATATTCGATTTGGGCGCTCGATATCTTGTTAGAAAGGTATATCCAACATTAACATATTTTGAGTGGGGATAAATGGATAACAATTATAACAATTTCCCCTCCAAATCGCCAAAAAATTAGTTCAGGGCCTCAAAACGATCCTAGAAGTTTGGGAACTGAAAAACCGTAGAAAAATAACTAGGAAACTTCCACAACATACAATTGTTTTGAGCCAGTGGAATAGGTGGGTGGCCACTGATCTCCATATGGATCAATCCTCCCCCCTTAGGAAGTAATGGTATCCATTGCATCAAATCCTGTATCATATCTCAAACTATGTGTTGAGTTGATCTTCTGGTGGGACATTTATTGAAGTGAAGAGGCTGCCTTTCTTTGACATCCCAAGAGGGATGTAATCATTGTATGGATGATTTTTTTCTTGATGAACACCTTGAATGCGTGGCCTTACATCATAGAGGTACTCGGATAGATGAAGAAACAATGACTCTATTTTCTTCTTGTGTTTGATGAGTAGAGACACGGTGTGCATAAGGTGTAGATGTCCTTGTGATATGATGGTCTCCTTCAGACACAATTGTGAAGAGGGATAATTTCCTGGTGTAGGAGATTATCTTCCTACCTTGCGAGACTCTGGAAGATACAACTATATCTAGGATTTGATAGAGTTGTCCTCCCAAAGTGACAATGACACTGCGAGGTTGTGACTCATATACATCATGATGCTTCCACATATATGGTTGTCCTAAAAGAACATCACATACTTCAAGATGGGCCACATCACATAGTAGATTGTCTTTGAAAGGCTTGATGCCATATGGTAGGAGGCATTGTTGAGTAATGCGAATACCTCATCCTTGGCTTAGCCAACCGATGTTGTAGGGTTGTGGGTGTGGTGTTGTCAGATGGTCCATTCTCTTGATGACTTCTGCTGAGATCAGGTTCTTTTGGCTGCCGTTGTCAACAACAAAATGTAGTGGGATTCCCTTTACCCACATGTACGAGTGTAAGAGCCGCTCCTTTGCCTCTAACTCTCCCAGATCCTGTAGTTGAGTCTATGTGGTAGCAACAGTGGTAGTGGGGTATGCATCAATGATCTGCTTCCCATGGTCTGCAGCTATGGCATTGGGTTCTGAATAAGAATTGGGATCTGATTCTGAATATTTGATCTCGGCCACCAATGACTGCTTTGAGCGACATTCATCAGTGTTGTGCAATGGATTTTATGAAATTCGCACTACTTCCCTTTGTCTTTATTTATATTTCCATTCCCCTTCTTTTCTTGTGGCAGGGACTGGTTTTCCTTTCTTTGTCTTGTGTTCTGCGTGCTAGGGTTTCCCTTGCTTTGCTTTTGTGGTGGGTTTGTAGGTCTAGAGTCTCACTTGTTCTTTGGCTAAAATTTCTCCTTGATTTTGAGAACATATCCATGGGCAGATTGAAGTGAAGAGATGTCAAGGAAGTCCATCTAAGTTTGAATGTATCGATGTAGAACACTGGGATATTTCAGTATCAGGTGCCGCTCGAAGTCCTTGATACCCAACTTTGTGTGCAAGGTATGAAAGTTGTTGGTGTACTCCGACACCATCTGGTCCCTTTCTTGACACATAATGATCCATTTGGTGTACTAGTCATCATAGTTTCCCACATGGTAATACTGTTCCTTAACGACATCTACGAAAGAGGTCCAAGTGGGATTTGTCTCAAACATTCTAGACTCGTCTGATGAGTTTTGCTCCCAACACTAATACATTTGGGCAGATTTTTCCACTAAATACTTCCATGTTTTGAACATTCGTGGATTAATACTTCATTTTTTTATCATGATGAAAAAACCATGGCAATATCGACATTTTTAATTTTCAATGAACTTTCGTCTCTATATCGACGATATATGGCTATATTTGCACACCTGTCAAACCAATGCTAGCTTTCAATGGCTCTTGACTGTTTACACGCGGGTCAAGTTGTAATGGCATCAATAATTATCTTGGTTGTTTACGCACAGGTCAAGTTGTAATGGAATTAATAATTATCCTTGCTGAGTTAGAGCATGCTTCTGTTTTTGTTGAAGCTTCACAACTCTACTTACATTTAAAATTTTATTTTGTGTTACAAATCTGTTGGGTATGGGTGAAGGGGTACCCTGTCTGAAAGAAGTGTTTTATTTATAAAAATGATCAACAAGCTGCATCAGCTGCCTCCCAATCCCTCTCTGACAAGCACACAAAGTGTCTGTGGAGTCTCCGAGCTAAAAACTCAATCCTTCCATCCTTGAAAGCGTAATGTGAGAATGCACATGGAATCATCTATTCGTTGTACCACCTGACTCATGCATTTCGGCACATTTTCTATAGTTGCGATTGATTGAGCGTGGATTGAGCCCGGATTTATTTATCAACCATATCCAAAACTAGAGAGATCAGTCATACTCTACAACAATCATCTGGCCGTAAATTCATAAAAGGTAAGCATGCATCCTTTTTTGGGGGATACAAACTAACATTGAGGCTCAAAATAACAGTTGTATTCTTTGGGTCATGTACCTTACGAATGAATTTAACAACCCTACAAATCCCTCATTTTATTTAAACCAGAGTAATTGCAACAAGAGGGTCTAGTCAACAATGACTCTAGCCAATTTGTTTTTTTTATAGATCTGATGCTCCACTAAGCTATTGTTCATTGACACAGTGTTAATCACTTTCCACAGTAGAAGAACAACTTTCATTTGGACCTTTTTGGCCACCTAGTGTTCCAATGCCCAAACTATCAAGGTCTCCTTGTGAGTAAATCAAAGGCCATTGCACACACTTGTTGGCATCAATGAAAACTTCAGTATGTTAGACACAATGTTCACTGAGAAGGGGGGGTGAATCAGTGAGCAAAGGCTTCAACTGAATTTCAAATTTTTCCACCAATATTATATCAATATTTCACAATTGATTCAACAACATATTTATCAAAGAACAATATCAACTAGGCACATTTCATTCATCAATTAAACACATCACTATCAAGACATTGCACAAGGGACACAAGATATAGTTTTGTAATCTTTATATAAGTGGAGACTTCAATATCCAATATGGGCTACAACCCATAAGGTGGCACCACTCACCAGAATGGTTTAGTCAACTACAACTGACTGGGATGCTACAACATCCAAATAAGCTTCAACTTTTCAAAAGACCAATAAGTGTTTCCCCAACTCCACCCAACCTCCCAATCAACAAGTCTTCATTCTGTACTCAACAAGTCATTCAACATAAAACATACTGCAACCCTATCTCAACTCCATCCATACACCATTAGTATCTTGTCTTCAGTATTGTCCACATCAACATATAGGCTTCCAAACTGTTTAATTTAACACTTAGACAAAATTGTTTTTAACTTGTAAAAACAATTTTTCTTCTACTTTGGCAAATTGATTTCTCCCTTATGTAATCACCATAAGGAAACTACAAGCATGGCTAGATAGGAATTTCAACAATGAACAAGACCATATCACAAGATAAATATGTTGACACACACACAACCTTTGGAAAGCATTTCAAAATAGCTTCTCAACCTCTTTTGAACATCAAAACATATTTCTTCCCATTTTGGCAGACTCCTATTTCACACGTGTGAACAATCTATGGAGACCTGAAGTCATGAGCAGATGGACAACTTACCAAATAATGGATCCATGACATTTGATAAATTTACTTGCACAAAGACAGCCCTTGGCGGGCATTTCCAACTGACCTCTGAAACTCCTGTTTTTAACACGGTCAATTTTCTTTTGTTCTCACTATGCAAAATATTATTTTTCCTATTTTTGGCAGATTGATATTTTGCATATGAGACCATGATAAGACAACCTGAAGGTAGGGATGGATAGTCAGTTCACCAAGGAACATGCCTATGCTACCTGATGAATTTTATCATCAAAATAACCCCTCCTTGCGGGCATTTCAAAATGCCTTTTCAATTTCCTGAATCTAATAACCAATTTTCTTGTGTTCTTAAAATGCAAATAATATTTTTCTTACTTTTGGCAGATTTATATCTTTGTCATAAAACACTCCACGGGATAATTGAGACCATGGTTAGATGCACCCATCAACAAGATATAGCCTAACACTTTCATATTATTTTTCTCATCATTTTATGAGATAGGGCGTGCATTTCCCTAAGGCCATTGAGGTAATTTGGCCAGTACTGGAATAGTGCAAAACAGCTTGAAACTCTGTTTTGGTAGACTATTATCTTTGTCATCAAACATCTTCTTTGAGAACTGAGACCATGGTGAGATAGCCTGTTCAACAAGCTATAGGATGATAGCTTCAGATAATTTTTATGATACACCTATAAGGTACGACAGGCATTTTCCCAAGGACAAATGAGCCAATTTTCCAACACTTTAAGGCTACCTGAGCTAGTTTTCCAACACTTAGTCATTTTCCTGTTTTTCACCAAATTTTAGTCATTTTTCTGTTTTTCACCAAATTACCATATTTTTCCAAAATGATTGTCATTAATGTTGTCATCAATGACAATCCTATTCACCACAATATTCATGTTTTTCTTTATAGAAATTGGTATATAATATACTGCATTTAGAAATATACTTATATCTAATGTATTTGACAAGTTACTGTTTGGTATGGTGTAGGTAAGACAATTACTTGTCACTACAAGGATTTTTCACTATGAATGAAAATGTAAGGAAGCTTGCTCAGTTTAGAGTGACATTAGAGGCGAGGGGAGATGGAAAATGTTATTTCCGTTGCTCTAATTGCAGGGGCTTGTAAAGAAGAAGAATTTTAATAATGCCAGCTGAAATACATTACAGGGAGAAGGGGAACGCCAAAGGGGGTTATGAATATTGTCCCTTCGTAAGAGGTTATTCATTTTTTATGTATTCTCTGTAATAGTCATCATGTCATGAATTTCAGTAAAATGTCTTGTTGTTTTATTATATGTTCTATACACACTAATTTTACTACATTGTTTGTAAATATATAGACAATGCCCCCAAAATGTCCCCTTCCAGAGAGTTATTTGCCAAGTACTAGCAGAAATACCCATTTACAGGGTGATGAACATCTAGATCAGAACATTGAATCTGATCAAGTTCTTAATGATGATATGGATGGAGATAATGTTAGTGATACAAATCAGGAAGATGAGATACATAGATTGATCCAAGACACATTTTCTCTAATGGATGAAGACAACCAAGATGATAGTCATGATGTTGATACTATACTCGACAAGGCATGTCAACCTCTTTATGAAGGCTCAAAAACAAATCTTCTATATGCTATGTTGTTGTTAGTGAACTTGAAAGTTTTGAATGGTTTATCAAACATCTTTCTCACACAGATACTAAGGTATGTAATTTGTTAATTATTTATGTCTGCATGTTCTCATGTACATAAAGGGATGAATTTTTTACTATATTGCTATTATTATCTAATTTGTAAAGTATGGATGCGATATTGATGATTAATATTGTTTACATTGACTTATTCTTTTGAATTTTGTAGATTGTTAGGTGAATTTCTATTACCAATGTCAAATATTTTACCACGCACATATCGAGAGAAATATGTGATTATGAAAGAATTTGGAATGGAGTATCAAGTTATTGATGCATGTCCTAATGATTATATCATATACTATGGATAATATTCATTAGAAAATGAATGCCCACAATGTCAAACAAGTAGGTATCGAACCGATAAAGTGACAAAAATGGTGCCTCACAAAGTACTTTGTTATATTCCGATAATTCCACATCCCCAGCGGTTGTTCAGGTGTCAAAGTATAGCACAATTTATGGATTTCCATGCAAAGAACAGAAGTCGAGACTATTATATCCCAAATACTGATATTTTCTAATTCTATGCAAAATTTTGAAATAGTCGGGCATGCAAAACTGTCATGCAAAATTACTCTATATTATAGCTGAATTTAGGGTTAGGGTTTGCAGGATAGAATGAACACTTACCATTGATAAGTCGGCTGAAAATTATCTAGAGAGAATACGCATGCAAGATAAACTGAGCTGATGAAGAAATAACCTCTTTTTCCTCCGTAATACCCCCAACAGTCTGAATCAGCTAAGGTTGACGTTTTTGATGGAGGGATGGTTTGTTTAAGCTGAAAGTTGGTCGGAGTGTAGATGTTCCTGTGTCGGAGAGGATGGCTAGAGAATACAGGATTTTCGACCTCTCCAGATACCCTAGTGAATTGATCTACCTGATTGATTCTCAAACCCCCACACTTCTGTATTCTGTTGCTAGCTGCTCTAGGTGAGAAGTCTGGTGGTTGATAATAACTCAAGGTGGTAGAGTGATCTTGTCAGTGAGGATGCAAGCCACATGTGGAAGAAATATGGTGATATGGAGTCCCGGTGAATGACTTGAGTTTTCCAGATAAATTCCCCTAGTTGTACGGATGAACCTGCAAATAATATTTTGGCATACACTAGAACACTGAATAATGATGAATATAATAAATGCGGTGACAAACCTAGATGGTTTATCCTGAAGGAGACTAGGGCAGATATTGCACTGCCAAACCCTCGTTAGTTGAAGACTCCGTCCTCAACCCCAACTTCCGTAGCTCCACACTGTGCTGCTGCTAAAATATCCAAATCAATCAATAATAAAACATAGGTATCTCTTTAGGCTCCCTCATCCTTCTTAAATAGATCCTTATGCACTTTTAGGGTTCGCATGTCACTTTTGGGGTTTGTGCTTTTGCTTTTGCATGCATGCAATTCTAATTTGATGTTGACTTTCAAGCCTAAAGAGAAAAGGATTCTTTTAGCCTACTGCTAACTTTAGTACTAAATGTGTGTCTCGAGTTGTTCTAAGTACGGAATGTCCTCAATCAATCTCCTCTTATGCAGTACCCGCTCGAACCTATGGGGATTAATTAGGTTAGGGGGTGTTTTGTTGCCTAATTGGATGAGGACATTACAGTCATCCCCGCTTGAGATTGCTTGTCCTCAAGCAACTGCAAACTGGGATGCTGCAATACCTGTTCTCCTTCCTAGGTGGCATCCTCCGGAGGTAGTTCTTTCCATTGGACCAAGTATTCTCTAATCACTCGGTTTCAGAGTTTTCTTTCTAGAGTTTGTACGATCTGTTCTGGAATAATTACCAATAATCCCTCATCATCTAAGGGAGGTAACTCTGTTGATGGAACAATGTGTTGTCCAATGGTCTTTTTTAGGTTGGACACATGGAATACGTTGTGAATTTTTCTCTCCTGTGGCAGTTCTAGTTCATACGCCACCTCGCCCACCTTTCTGATTATTCTGTAGGCTCCGTAGAAGCGAGGTTTTAACTTTTCTGCTCCTTTCTTCTTAAGTGAAGACTGTCTATAGGCTTGGAGCCGTAAGTATACCAGATCTCCTACTTCAAAGCTTCGCTCAACCTTGTGTCTGTCTGCATACAACTTTTGTTGATTCTGAGTTGTTTGCAAGTTCTCTTTTAGGATTTTAAGGATATCTTGATTGTCCTGTATCCAATCCTTTTCCTTAGGAGCCCTCCTGTCTCCGAATGCTAAATCTGCAAATTCCAAGGCCTTGTAGCCATATAATGCCTTAAAAGGTTTCATCCTAATAGACATGTGATAGGTAGTATTATAGCAGATTCCCCTAAGTGTAGCCATTTAATCTAGGTTCGCTGTTGCCTTGTTACATAGTTCCTCAGATACGCTTCTATCCACTTGTTGACAATATCAGTTTGTCCATCACTCTGGGGATGATAACTTGTGCTAGTAGCAAGCTCAGTTTCCACTAACCTGAATAGCTCCTGCCAGAAGGCACCGATGAATCTATTTTCCCGATCACTGACAATGGTCTTGGGTACCCTGTGTAACCTAAAGACCTCTCTGAAAAATAACTTGGCTACCTAGGATGCAGAGTAATCGGATGATATAGTGAAGAAATGGGCGAATTCAGTCAGTCGATCAACCACGACATATAAGCAATCTCTCCCTTGTACCTTGGGCAACCCTGTAATGAAATCCATGGAGATACTTTCCCACTTAAGTTCCAGAATTGGTAGTGGCTGAAGCAACCTTGCTATATGGATGTGCTCAATCTTGTTTTGATGACAAATGCTGCATTCCCACACGTGCTACATAACCTCTCCATTGAGGCCCTTCCATGAGAACCTCTCTTGGATATTCCTATAGGTCTTCAAGAAACCTTGATGTCTTGATAGTGGAGAGTCATGTGACACAAGTATGATTTTATTTCTTAAAGATGATTCTGGGAGGAGGTATATCCTGTTCTTGTAATAGATGATGTCATCGATAATTCTGTATCCGTCATCTTGAACCTGCCCATCCAATAATTCGAAAGTGAGTTTATTTTTGGATTACTCTACTAAGAGAAGATACCTCCAATCTATAGATATAATCATGAGAGATAATGAAGCAAGTTGTCTGGATAATGCATCAGCTGCTATATTGTTTTTACCCTTCACATACTCTATCTTGAAATCATAGGCTTGCACTTTGCTGACCCATTTCTGTTGGCGCTCATTCAGCTCCTTCTACTCTAAGAAGTACTTGAGGCTGTTATGATCTGTCTTGATTTGGAACTTGCTTCCCACCAGGTACTATCTGAATTTAGTGAGAGCATGTAATATGGCTAGCATCTCCTTGTCATATATGGAGTAGTGGCGCTCATAGTTCTTTAGTTTCCTGCTCTTGAATGTAATGGGGTGATGATTTTGTATCAATATTGATCCTAGCCCTTCCCCTGAAGCATCACATTCTACTACAAATGGCTCTGAGAAGTCTGGTAATGCTAAAAATGGGCAAGAACTCTTAATGACTTTCATCTCTTCAAAAGTTTTAAGTGCTAATTCTGTCCAGGTGAAGGCTCCCTTATTTGTGAGATCTGTGAGGGGTGTGGCGAATTGGGAGAACCCCTTAACATACCTTCGGTAATATGTGCAAAGGCCTAAGAAGCCTCTCAATTCTGTGACTATTTTTGGCATCGACCAATCCTTGATAGATCGAATTTTCTCCATATCAACCTGTACTCTTTCTGCACTGATTATGTGCCCTAGATACAACATTTCATTCATGCCAAATTCACACTTGGGAATTTTCATGTAAAGCAAGTGTTCTTCTAGAATGATTAAAACTTCGTCCATATGTTTCAGATGTTCCTCCCATGTTTCATTGTAAATCAAGATGTCATCAAAGAATACTAGAAAAAACTTACGTAACTGAGCTCTGAAAGTATGGTTCATGCATGACTGAAAAGTGGCTGGAGCATTGGTAAGTCCAGAAGGCATGACTAGGAATTCATAGTGATCATAGTGACAATGGAAAGCTATTTTAGAAATGTCTTGATCCCTTACTCAGATCTGATGGTACCTTGAGCGAAGATCAATCTTTGAAAAGTATTTGGCACCCTGTAGCTCGTCCATGAGATCATCAATTCTAGGGATGGGATACCTATTTTTGATGGTCTTTTTATTGAGTGCTTTGTAATCTATGCACATTCGTAGTGTGCCATCCTTCTTCTTGAATAAGATCACTGATGATGCAAAGGGTCTAGAGCTGGGCTTAATGTATCCAAGCTCCAGTTATTCTTTGATTGTCTTCTCGATCTCATCCTTGTATCTTTTGGGATGCCGATCAGGAGTGGTGATGACCGCCTGTGTCCCCTCATCTAGCTCAATGATGTGCTCAAATCCCCTGTCTGGTGGTCTACATGCTAGAAGGTCTCGAAATACCTTTTCGTGCCCTTAAAACTACCCATTTTCCATATGGCCCATGGAATTCCATTTTCATTGCTCAGTAGTCTGTAGTATATTTCCCTATTGAATAAAGCCATTGAACGCCTAATACTACATGTGTATCTGCCACATATACTACATAAAATGAATCTATCATCTGGTAGTTGCCTAATGTGACATTCAATTTTGGAATCCAATAGTTGCACTCCATGCTAGAGTTTCTGGCTACAACTACAATAAATCCCTCGAACTTCTCTGTCTAAATACCCCTCTTGGCTATCTAAGTAGAATCAATGAAATTGTGGGTTTCTCCCCCATCAATCAATACTCCCACTCTGTGGCCCTGTACTAGTCCTATGACCCTGAGAGTATGGAATTTAGGTAATCCTAGATGACATCACAATAACTCCCTCTGGTGTATGACCCTAGAGTGACTCTTCCTCTGCTGCCCGTAGTTCTTCTGTTGCCTCTTGCTCATAGTCCTCCCCGTCATTGTCCGAATACACTTCGATGTAGTGAGCCTTGTCCTTCCCTGCACACCTGTGTCCTAGAACCCATGGTTCCTGACAAGTAAAACATAATTTCTTTCACCTCAAGTCTTTCCTAGTGTCCTCGTCTAACCATGTTTTCTTTGGAAAACCCTGCTGGAAACATTTCCTGTCCTTGTCCCTAACTAGAATGTTGGTTTTGAGAGGGAACCTGTTCTTCAGAACTGAATCTTGGAGATATCAGGCTCGGTTAATGGCATCCTGTAGAGTAGGGGGTTTGTAGGCTTTCACCCATCCCCGTAGTGGCTCTGTTAGGGCCTCAGCAAACAACATCGTCAACCTTCTCTCTGACACATCTGTTACCATGACCGCTATCCTATGGAATTCTGAGATGAAGGCATCGGCGCTACTTGTCTGTTTGAGTTGAGCCAACTCTCTGAAATGTATCTCTGGATATTTCCTGTCAAACCTCTCCATGAGTTTTTGAGTGAAATCACCATATGAGTGGATGGTGTTGTGACCCAATGTCACTAATCTGTGGTACCACCACTCATGAGCATCTCTGTCCAGGTGGAGTGTAGCGAATTTAATGGCATCTGTCTTTGTCATGAGATTGAGTTGGAAGTAGGTATCCAAATTTTGAACCCATATCCTCACTGAATCTTCGTGAGTCCCATCAAAGTTCAGAATGGTCAACTTGCCTAAAGTTTTCTGTAGTTCATAGTTATGATTAGACCCCTTGTTGAAGTTCTTGGGCCTGTTCCTACTCTTCATGTTACAAAAATATGAAAAATACATGGCTGCATGAAATTCATCCCCTAAGTCCCTGTACTCCTGTTAATAGGCCCTAAAGGGTTCACTAGGCTCTACCTGCATGACTGGTCTTGATACTACATTTGCCAATAAGTGAGGCATAGTCATCCTGTTGGAAGGTGTGTTATATATGTGGGGTGTATTCTGTATATTGGTGTATGCAAGCTTCCCATTGCTACTTGTAGACCCTCTATCTAACGATGAGAGAGGTGTACTGCTGTTACCTGGTTCTGGTTTCGTCGATAATCTATTGATTGCATTAAGTACATCTTTTTTCCCTTTGGCTAAGTTTTGCAATGAAGATTAGGTTGCGACATTCTGTCCTCATCTTCTCCCGTTCCTTTTCCCCTATCAGAGTGTATACCTGTCGGTTCCATGCCTCAGTTGGTCTCTTCTAGTTGGATATCCTCAAATTCTTCCGTGTACCCACTCTTCCTTCTCTTATAGGTTACGAAAGTATCTTCTTTCGTATTCATTTACTTTTCATTTCTTAAGCCCACATCTGGCTAAGAAGATAGCTCTGATACCACTGTAATATTCCAAATACTGATATTTTCTAATTCTATGCAAAATTTCGAAATAGCTGGGCATGCAAAACTGCCATGCAAAATTACCCTACATTATAGCTGAATTTAGGGTTAGGGTTTGTAGGATAGAATGAACACTTACCACTTATAAGCCAGCTGAAAATGCTCCAGAGAGAATACGCATGCAAGATAAATTGAGCTGATGAAGAAATAACCTCTTTTTCCTTCGTAATACCCCCAACAGTCTGAATTAGCTAAGGTTGACGTTTTTGATGGAGAGATGGTCTATTTCAGCTGAAAGTTGGTCGAAGTGTAGGTGTGCCCGTGCTAGAGAGGATGGCCAGAGCATGCAGGAGTTTTGACCTCTCCAGATACCCTAGCGAATTGATCTACCCGACTGATGCTCACATCCCCACACTTCTGTATTCTGCTGCTAGCTACTCCAGGTGAGCAACCCGGTGGATGATAATCACTCAAGGCAGTAGAGTGATATTTTTAGTGAGGATGCAGGCCACATGTGGAAGAAATATGGTGATCCAGAGTCTCGGTGAATGACTTGAGTTTTCCAGCTAAATTCCCCCAGCTGTACGGATGAACCTGCAAATAATATTCTGGAATAGAATGGAACACTGAATAATAATGAATACAATAGATGCAGTGAAAAACTTGGATGGTTTATCTTGAAGGAGATTAGGGCATATATTTCACTACCAAACCCTCGTTAGTTGAAGACTCCATCCTCAACCCCAACTGCCGTAGTTGCATGCTGTGCTACTGCTCAAATATCCAAATCAATCAATAATAAACATAGGCATCTCTTTAGGCTCCCTCATCCTTCTTAAATAGATCCTTATGTGCATTTAGGGTTCGCATGTCACTTTTAGGGCTTGTGCTTTTACTTTTGCATGCATGCGATTCTAATTTGATTTGAATTTTAAGCCTAAAGAGAAAATTCTTCTTTTAGACTACTGCCGACTTTAGTACTAAATGTGTGTTCCGAGTTGTTCTAAGTACCAAATGTCCTCAGTCAATCCCCTCTTATGCAGTACCCGCTGGAACGTATGGGGATTAAGTAGGTTAGCGGGTGTTTTGTTGTTTAATCAGACGAGGACATTACATAGACGATGTTTTTCGAATGCTTGTAGATGGGTCTGCATTTAGGTGCGTTGAAGAAAAGTGGCCAGTTTTCAAAGAAGAACCTCGCAATGTTAAACTTTCGTTGGTAGCTGATGGTGTCAATCCATTTGGAGAGCTTCATTGTACCTACTCAGTGTGGCCTATTTTTGTTATAAACAATAACCTTCCTCCTTGGATGTCGGTCAAGAGAGAGCACACAATGTTGGCAATGATTGTTCCAGGTATTTAATTAATTTTTATTTTTTTAGTTGAAAGTATGATCACTAAATATTTCATTTCTTTGTTTCGTGCATGATAATTATGTCTTTTATATATAACGACATATAGCTAAATATAATTAATCATGTATGTTGGACCAATTAGGTAAGTACCAGGTTAAATATATGAACGTATATATTGAGCCTCTTATCGATGAGTTGTTGAAGTTATGGGCTAGCGTCACTATGTATGACATCTCTAGACCAATAGGGCAAAGACGATTTCGATTCCATGGAATACTTGGATGGACAATTCATGATACTCCCGGGTTAACACATTTTTGTGGTATATTGTTACTTTCTTTTGTTCTTTAATATTATATATATATCTATTGAAAATATCATCCATTATTTTAAATGGTAATTCTAATTCGCTACACTAATTCATATATCTTGTAGGTCTTCAAACAAAGGGTAAATTTGCATGTCCAACTTTTGGTCTCAGGATAAAATCTCGTCGTTCAAGGAGTTTAGAAAAGGAAGTGTTTGATGAGTATAGACACTTTCTTCCTAAGAACCATAGTTATATAACTACAGACAAAGCAAAATTCATTGGTAAAGAAGAGAATGGAAAAAACCCACGAAGAATGACACCTCACCTATGGAACTTGGAATATAATAGAAATCGTCAAGGTATGCCAAATTATTTATGTATTGTTGGAATATTGGTCAATACTTGGCCAAATTTATGAATATGCAAAACAATATTTTTCCTACTTTGGAAGATAATTTGATTTCTTGCACATGTGACCATCATAAGGAAAACTGAAAGCATGGGTGGATAACCACTTCGACAAGGAACATATCTATGTCACCCTATGAATTTTATCAGCACAAGGACACTGTTGAGTATGGTTGTCATTGATGTCAAAGGAGGTCATTAATGACAAAAGAAGTGTTGATATGGCATGTTTGATGAGGTTGAAAAACACATGTTGGTGTCCTAATGTCTCATGATGTCATTGTTACATTCTGGTAGTAGTTGGTAATGGTATGATAATTTGGGGATTTTGACTAAGTGTTGAAAAACTACCCTAAAGCAGTTTCCTTATGAAAATGAACACCATAATTCATAAGAAGAATAAAATTCCCACCATGACCTTCCATCCCATACTTTGTTGAAATATCTACCTGACCATGGCTCCGATTCTCAGAAAAACTCCTTGAACAAGAAGATACAGGTATCCCAAAAGAAGGATTTTTGGTCAAATTAGTCAGAATTTCTCAAGGGAAATGCCTGCCATAATTTGTGGGTTGAAGAAAATGACCGCATGACATGGTAATCCTATAGGTGTATATGTTTTCTACCTGACCATGTTCTCATATTGGTTTGATAATGCTCGAGGAAGAAGATATGGATCTGCCAAAACAGGGTTTCATGTCGTCTAAAACCAAAGTTCCGTAAAATGCCCGCCTAGGGAAAATGAAGATGAGTCTGGAAGTGAAATAAACATAGGTGTGCTCAGTAAGGTGTAATACATCATCTAGTAGCATTATTTCAGGTTTTGGGTGAAATGAAAAATCCACCTTAGGCTTTGGACAAATTGTCTAAGTATGGAATTATTGGTAAAATCTGCCTAAGTGGCCTCGAGGAAATGTGCTCCACCTCTCGTAGGATGATGAGAAGAATTATATGAAAGTGATAGGCTATAATATGTTGGTTGGTGCATCCAACCATGGTTTCATATTTCCCAAAGAGTCTCTGAGGAGGAAGATATCAATCTGCCAAAAGTGCCTCTGACGTTCATTTGCACTATGCTAGTAAAATGCTCGCCAAGGTTAGATGATGAGGTTGCAGGAGAGAAGATTCGCATGGTTGAGTTAGTATGATATTCCTTACATTGTGGATGTCTCACTCTCAAAGTTTGACAAAATTTTTTTTTACCTTGGTGACTTGGGGTTTGAAGAGATTTGTCCAAGTGTCAGTAAGCAGTTTGGAAGACCACTTTCAAATGCCTACCAGATGTTGGGTGTATGTCAATAGGTTCATCAATTGGAATGGATTTGTTCTTTGTTGAAATGGATATCTATCCATACTTTCAAGATGACTTACAATGGTCACATATGCAAAATATCAATCTGCCAAAAGTAGGAAAAATACTATTTTGCATATTGAGAAACACAAGAAAATTGCTTGAGTGTTGAGAACAGGATTTGGAGAGGTCGTTTGGAAATGCTCGCCAAGGGATGTCCTTGTGAAAATTAATTTATCAACTGTCATGGATCAAATGCCACCTGGACCAGTTTTCCAACACTTAGCCATGTCCAAGAATTTCTCCAAGGTTTATCTTGAAACCCTATTTTGGTAGACTTATAACTTTCTCCTCAAAAATGATTAAGGCAAACTGATACCATGGCTAGATATCCAGTTCAACAAGATATAGCCTGATATGGTGGTGTGGGAATTCTATTCAAACCATGAATTATGGCAAGCATTCTCTTTGAGTGGTTTTGACTACTTTTTCATACTTAGTCAATTTCCAACGTTTCACAAAGTTGCCATATTTTTCCAAAATGATGTTAGATTACAACACTGACTTCCTGATAGCACCAGAACACCATTATGTGTCTTTGCAACCTCACCATACATGCCACATCATCATTCTTTCCATGTCATTACTTCCTTTTTCATTCCTTTGTCTTTCACTGAGTTTACCCTGCCATCATGTCTTTTGGTCATCCTTTTGTCATTCACTGAACTCCTTTGACATCAATGACAATCACATTCAACTTGTATCATATATTATATAAATCTTTGTTTTATTTTAGTAAATTATGTTCAGCGCAGTATGTACCTATATTGATTAATTAGTGTTAATTGGATTTTGTTGATGTTTCATGAATGTTTCTAAGGCACGAATGGGCTTCCACGAGGAATGCAAATTTACCCGATGCAATTTAGTAGGTTGCCATACTACGAGCACCTACAAATAGTTCATTTGTTTGATACAATGCATATTGGGAAGAACATAACAAAATTGTTATGGCAAATATTAGATGGAAGGACTGACAAAGAAAGAATTGGAAATGTTTGTAGTGGCATCCAAGAGGCTAATCACGCATTGCAAAGTGTGATCATTAATTCTAATGGTGATGGTCGTCAACAGAATATTAGTCTTCCTTGGTGCTTGACGGAGAAACAAAGAAATATTGTAAAATAGGTCATAAGAAAAATCAAGTTTCCGACGGGGTTTTCGTCTAACATAAAGAATATCTTAACGAAAAAGGTGATTTTGGTGGGGTTAAAACACATGACTGGAATACATTCTTTAAGGTAATTGTGAGTTTTTAATATATTTCCTTATCGGTATGGACTATTTTATTAATTTTATTCTCTTTTTTGGAAATAAATAATAATTATGTGTTTTTTGATACAATATGTTCTACCTTTATCTCTCCCAGACGAATTGACAACAACATAAAACAAATTATTTATGTTCTTGGAAAATACATGAGGTAAGTAATGTTTTATATGGAAAATGTACTTGGTTCGTGATTTGTAGTGGAACTTATTGACATATTAGGTTTTTCCCACAAATTTTATATGGATTGATATTATTTTATTGCATCATTTGTAGGTGGCTTTCCTCAAAAGAAATCCATAAAGAAGATATAAGGTATTGGAAGAGAGAAATTCCCCGACTAATGTGTGAAATGCAACAATATCTACCTACAACATTTTTCAGTGCACAAGAACACTACCTCATACACCAAGTTGAAGAGATTGAATTATGTGGACTGGTACACACAAGGTCGATGTGGATGGTGGAGAGGCAGTTGAAGTTGTTGAAGGATCTTGTTAGACAAAGAGCACTCCCTGAGGGTTCTATGGTTGAGGGATATATGGTATATATTAGTGAATATCTACCTAAATTAGCAGAAAATATGAATGTGCCTCGCATTTGGCATCTCAACTCCATCAACAAATTTGAAGGGGAGGTCCTATTGGGGAAAGGTACAATGAGGACCATGAAAGGTAATTATTATATTTTGTGGAATTAATATATTACACATGTATTTTTCCAATTTTATTTTATCATACTGATTTGTTATTTTTTTATTAATCCTGCATATTCAACTGTATTAAACTATGCATGTAATGGTATCTAATTAATGATAGTGAATTGTTATTTTTTCATATAGTGCTCGAGTGTGGGATGCTTTACATTTATACATTGCAAACAACCTTGATTGGATGGAGCATTGGATAGAAGATTGTGAAGAATGCGTTGGTAGGTTAACATGGGAAGAGGTCAGTGAGATGATTAAAATATCTCATCGTCATCGACATCAATTTCTTGATCTTACGTTGCAAAGGGAAATTGATTTAGCCTATGGTTTAAAATATAAAAAGGCAAGTAAATTGTTTACCTTCATTTTTCTAGTTACTTCCCATTTTTTCAATGTATTTGGTTTGTTTAATTTTTCAAATATATTTTATAAGTCCTATATGAGATTTATTAATTCACAATGTATTTTTTACTTGTTTTCAATGTTGTAGTTGAAACATCACAAGGCTATGTGGTGTAATGGTCGTAAATTTCGTATCAAAATGTTGGATGATAAGATGAAAACCTCAGATTGTGGGATAACTGCAGTGTTTAAGGTCACCAATGTTTCGTCTAGAAGTGACAGACATCCAGAAGAAACTAAGAATAGGTACTATGGGCATTTGGAGGACATAATTGAGTGTGATTTTAATTCCTTTAAAATAGTTTTGTTTGAGGTGAAGTGGTACAGGCTACAGATGCATGAATGTGATCATGAAAGAACTGTTATTGAGCATGATAATGGATTTACCATGGTTAATACAAGGGAATTTGAACTAGGTACAGAGCCTTATGTTCTTCCAAGTCAATGTGAGCAAGTCTTTTACTCATAGGTACCAGGTAAAGAAATTTTGTCATACGTTGTTAGATACGATCCAAGAGGAAGATCAGTAAAGTATAATCATGTATTGGATGAAGATAATCATGAAGAAGAAGAAGATGATGATGATTCAGATCAGGAGCAGGTGGCTGTAGTCGATGTGTTTGATGAAGAAGTTGAAGAGGTTGATCATCCAAATGTAGTAGACGATGATCTCATTGTCGATGTCGATGACTATATTAGCGAATATGCCATTGATGATGATGTTGATGTGAATGAGCCTTTCATCAATATGTATTCTGAACTAGATCCCGATACAGATGTTGAGTTGGATGAAGAAGAAGATGAATTGTATTTAATTGTTGAAGAGTAGAGGCATGTGTTTATATCTTTTAGGTCATGATGATCTTTATATGTTTTTATTTCCAAATGCCTTTTTTATATGTTTTTATTTCCAAAGTGCATACCCAAGCAAAGCGTTTATTTTTTGCTAACAACCTCTTTGCGGGCATAATTCATGAGCCTGAAAATTAGTCTGCGGGGAGAATTTGTGAGGTCGAAATACAGTATGCGTGCATCACCTCACCTCCGCTTCAAACCTATATAACCATGACCGAACTTCAAATAGGGGCGTCCAGCATGACGAGCGCAGCTGAAATGCGAGCATCCTCATCTGCAACCCTAGTTGAAACACAGTTGTCCACAAATGATAGGGTAACAGTAAAAGAATTCCAGGATAATTCTGATGCATGGAGAGGTGCAAAGATGTGGCCACCAGGTATGGAAACTATCCTGAGGAAAGCGGAATTTTTTGACTTTTTGTGGGGAATGTTTAGTTATGTTGATGAGGTGATAGATGAGGCAATTTTGAAATATGATGTTGGGAATACAGAACTCATAATTTTTGGGAAGCGGGTATACCTCGACCTTGATTTGGTTGCCTGGGCTACAAATATTCCATTAAGAGGGGGAGCGTTTTTAAGCTCAAGGAAAACCCCTGGACAAGAGAAGAACCAGATGGCCATTAAAATTTGTGGGCGAGAAGTAAATGTTCTGAGGAATGGTTTAAAAATGCAATATGTCCCTCCTAGAATATACACAAATTTGATTAATATTGTCCTTAGGACAATTCTGAATCATCATAGGGATGGCATTTTGGGTGAATGTATGCGGGTAGTGATAAATTGGGCGGAAGATATACCTGTAAATATTCCTTATCTACTAGCTAAGAGACTCCACTCTGCCTTGCAAGAGAGCTAATTAAGGAAGGTTAAATTTAGTTTCTTGGGCACACTTCAAAAAATTATTGATTTATGTCGACCCCATGCTACTAAAACATAGATTGGTGATATCAAGCAGCATGGAAAAATATCTTTTCCAAAACCACCTGTTCATAAAACATACATTAGGAAACGTAAAAGAAGGGAACATAATGAGGAATTGCCAGTACAATATCCTTAGCAGAACGAGGAATTATTACAATATCCTGAGCACCATGGGGAATTACCATTACACCCTACTGAACATAACGAGGAATCACCAGTACAAAGTCCTGAGCACCATGGTGAATTACGAGTAGAGTATCCTGATTTGGTCACAAATGATGAAATTAGTGCTTCCATAACTCTGAAAGCATTTAAGGGGCATGTAGATAGAGGTCATTAGGAGGAGGTGACAGGTAATGAAATGGAACAAACTACTGCTCACTTTTCCATTCCTCAAGACATTCTTGATAGAATTCCTCCTAAATAGTTGGCAATTGAGTGTGATTGTTCTTCCAAATCAGAATCAGGGGCTTCCGCTATGCATTTAGACATTGCATCATATAAGTTTGATAGTAGGTGCGTGTTCATCCTATATGATAAAATGAGCATTTCAAGGAATAAGCTTCCTATATATGCAATTGGGCGGAAGAGTGCTTGAGAAAAGATGATAATATTTTACAATGCCTAAAACAGATAGCAATGTTGTAGAAGACAATTGTGGATAATCATTTCAGAGCGGACATAATTATAAAAGGGAAAGACGAAATGGTTAAATTATTATCCAAAGAAGTAGAAAAAGACACCGATGATGCTGAAAAAGCAATTCAGTTCATGAGGGTTGCGTATGAAGAGGCTTTGGAAAAATCTAATGCTAAAGTGAGTGAACGCATAGAAGAGTTGAAAAAAAGACCACCTGTTCTCAATGTACCACCAGTGAGGATAGAAATGGGTCCTTTACAGGTAATGGAGACGAAAATTAAAGAATATGAATAGGTAGTACAAGAATATCAGTTGAAGTTGAAAGAGTGGGAGGGAAGCCATGGAAAAAAAGTTGGAGAATTAGATTCAATAATTTCCGATTTGAGAAAAAACATTTCTAGGCAAGATGATAAGGCGAAAGGAACAAGGTTAGCAAGGATATTTGAAACTTTAAAACTTAAAAAAAAAGTAGAGGAAAACAAATTTCCTATGAAGAAGGTGGTGAGGGTGAAGGTAAGGGTACCAAAGGAGAGGATGGTAAGGGTAAGGGTAAGGGTGAAGGAAAAATACTCCTACAGGTACAATGTCCTTGGAAGAGCGAGAGAAGTCCTTAGCAAGTCGAGAAAAGATTCTACAAGAAAGCTTCTCAGCAAGCCTTGTAGTAGGTGATTTGTATGCCTCATCACCGTTACATAAAGAAATGAAAGAGAAGATGGCTGGAAAAGATGCAAAAATAAGGGAGCTGGAATCAAAACTCTTAGAAGGTAGAAAAGTTCAGCATTTGGGATGTGATATGGAAATTCAAACACTTAAATCCACAATTGTTGATTTGGAGAAGCAATTAAAAGGGCCAGCTGCTACGATGAGTGCACTTCTTGTCCTGCCCAATGAGACAGAGTTGAGGGAAAAAGAGAAGGAGAAAGAAATACATAATCTGAAACGTGAATTGACTGAAGTTAAAAATCAGTTGAAACATACCAGAGAGAAATTGGAGGTCAAGGAAGAACAAGAATCAACGAAGTATAAGAAAAATGTGGAAATGTTGAACAAACTAATGGTGGAAAAAATGTTTTGCTTAAATATTTAAATTTTTTTCCCCAGAGAGTTAAAGAGCTTTAAAATACATTGCAATAAGTGCCTTGTCCAACTCTAGAACAATTACAGTCTTCTACGAAAGGCAAGAGAGACAATTCAGAATTGTCTTCTGCTCAAGAGGATGGATTGTAGCCATCTTTGAAACATGCTAGACATGTATAAATAAATGTATATATGTATTTAATGAAAAAAAATTGTATGATGGAGTTTTGTATTTATGGGTATATAATGAAAAATGCTTTTTAGTTGTCATATCAATGTATATATGTATTTATCGAAAGTTAATGATTTTTTTTTTTGTATGATGGAGTTTTGTATTTATCGGCATATAAGATAACATTATAGAGAATTGATCTCTGGTTCCAATGTTTCAGTGATCAATACGAGATTGCTTGTAGGTTTTGAAAGAAAGCATCAATCTCTTCGAAATAAATTAAATTTATGTATGTTAATTAAATAATAAACTCTGTTTTGTTTATGTCTCTTATTTATTTCATATTTTTTTAATTAACTGGTTAAGAAATCTCTATTTAAATCTCTGGCTTGTGCGGGCATCTGAAAAACTTGTTTAGTATATATTTTTAAGCTATGTGTGGGAAAACACATACGCTGTGTGAACATGATTTTTTTTCAACATGGAAGCCTAATTTTTCACTCATGTGACCTCCATAGGGAAAAATAAAACCATGACTGGATAAAGACTTCAACAAGGAACAAATACATGTCATTTGATGAATTAAATGACACACACCCATCATTTGGTGGAAATTTGAAAATAGCATTTTAAACTACATATATACCACTTGGACAAAATTATAAAACCCTAAGTCAACAGGAGGGATTCTTATTTTCACCAACTCCTGAACCAATGATACCAGATGATGTAGTACATCCCATTGAGCACAACCAAACTAATTTCCTCTTCAAACTCATCTTCTTCTGAGATGGGTAGGCATTTTACTGGACTGGAGCAAAACAAGCCAGATGACACTTTTGGCATACTCGTAAATTCATCTTCAGAGAGTTTTTGGACAAAATAATGATGTGGTTAGATGCACCAATCAACACTCTAGAGACCCATACCCTTAGAACAATTTAATCCATTAACTACTCGAAATGGCGAGCATTTTATTGAGGTCACTTATGCATTTTTACTAGAATTTTTATCAAACCCTAGGTCAACTTTATGAGATTTTTATTTTCATCAAATTTGAGGTGTGAGACACCCAATGGGTAGAGGCCAACATGGTGATTCCATCATGACCACTTTCATCCTCTAAAGCTTCCTTGTCTCCTTGGTGGGCATTTTCTTCTTCTAATGAATTATTGTGGACATTTTCATAACACAACTGCTTTAGGACAGTTTTTCATCACTTAGTCAAATTCCCAAAATGATCATACTCTTGCAAACCACTATCAGAATGTAACAAAGACATCATGAGACATTAGGACACCATCATGTGTCTTTCCAACCTCATCACATCATGAGACTCATATTTTTGTCATCTGACCATCATTAAGCAAACTGAAGGTATGGCTGGATAGCCAGTCCACTAGGAAACAAGACTATGTCACCCTTAGAATTTACTGAGACAACCTGAGCCTTTGGAGGGAATATAAAAATAGCTTCTTAACTTCTTTTGAGCATAAAAGCATATTTCTTCCTATTTTGGCAGACTCCTATTTCACATGTGTGAACACCCTATGGAGACCTGAAGTCATGAGCAGATGGAAAACTTACCAAAGAATGGATCCATGAAATTTGATGAATTTACTTGCACAAAGTCAGCCCTTGGAGGGCATTTCCAACTGACCTCTCAAACTCTTGTTCTTAACACAGTCAATTTTTCATACTTTTGAATATACAAAACAATATTTCTTCTATTTTGGCAGATTGCTATTTTCCTCATGTGATCACCATAAGAAAAACTAAGAACATTGAATGATAGATAGTTCATCAAAGAAGAACCCCATACCCTCAGATACATTTATCATCATTAGGACAATCTCTGGCAGGAATTTTCGTGAAGCCACTTAGGCAGTTTTTCCAGTACTGGAATAGTCCAAATATGGCTAGGAGGCACTTTTGGCAGGTTGACATCTTCCTCCTTAGAGACTCTCTGGTGAGGCAAGTGACATAGTTGTATGCTCCATACAACACTCTAGAGACTAACATTCAATAAATTTTTTATAGAATCCTACGAGGCATGGCGGGCATTTCCTTAAGGCCACTTGGGCAGATTTAACATCAATTCCATACTTAGACAAATTCAAATTTATCAATTTGGTCTAATCTGCCTAAACACCCTTTTGGCAGGTCCATAAATTTTTCTTCATCCACTTCCAAGACAATCTGAAGACATGGTCAGGTAGGCCGAAGACCAATCTACAAGACCCCCATGTGCTGCGGGCATTTACTCTAACCCATAATTTAGGGTGGGCATCTTTCTGAGGCCACTTAGCCATTTTTGCATCCACTAGTGAAAAACCCTGTTTTGGTAGACCTATATCTTTCTCCTCAAGAAATATTAAAGCAAAATAAAGTCATGAATAGGTAGCCAAACCAACTAGCTATAGGACGGTACCATGGTGCGGGCATTCTTCTCAAACCATGAATTGTGACGGGCATTCTCTTAAGGCTTCTGGGACCAATTTTGACTAAGGCTGTTGGGACCAATTCTTCCTTAAATATATGTTGTAGTTTGGTGAGGCAAGTGACATGGTTGTATGGTCCATACAAAAATCTAAAGACTCACATTCTCAATACATTTTTCACATCATCCTATGAGGCATGGCGGGAATTTCCTTTAGGCCACTTGGGAAGATTTAACATCAATTCCATACTTCGACAAATTTCTCAATTTGGTCTAATCTGCCTAAAAAATCCTTTTGGAAGGTCCATAAATTTTTCTTCATCCACTTTCAAGACAATTTGAATACATGGCCAGGTAGGCTGAAGACCAATCTACAAGACCCCCATGTGCTGCTGGCATTTACTCTAACCCATAATTTAGGGCGGATATCTTTCTGAGACTACTTAGCCATTTTTGCATCCACTGGAAACCCTGTTTTGGTAGGCCTATACCTTTCTCCTCAAGAAATATTAAAGCAAACTCAAATCATGAATAGGTATCCAAACCAACTAGCTATAGGACGGTACCATGGTGTGGGCATTCTTCTCCAACCATGAATTGTGGTGGGCATTGTCTTAAGGCTGTTGGGGCCAATTTTGACTAAGGCTGATGGGACCAATTTTGACCACTTTTCTGAAAATTTTCCTCATGGAAGGGTGGATTTTTATAGTTGGGTGGTCTCATTGTTTTTTGCATGGAAACCTTGGTAATTTTGGCATGGCAACTCAAGGTAAACTCTATTGTTGTAGTTTTTCTTCAAGAGTTTTTTACCTTGGATATTTTAGGGTTTGGTCTAACTTGGGAATTTGCAGGTATGGTTGCTACTAGAGCGACGATCCATTCTTGTTCATGGGGCGGTGTTTTAGCTATCTTGCTTCCACAACTACAGTTGGCTCAAGTAAGTGATTTTCTTTTCCTTATGAGAATTGTAAATTGTAATGTGTAACCTTGAAATATTTTCTTTGGCTTTTGGGTTTTATGAATTTATCTATGAAAATGAGGGTTGTTGTTATGCATCCCCAAGTTCTATTTTTCATCCTTACATCCATGTGATATACAATGAGTAATGCTAATTGAATATATACATATCACCAACAACCACAAGCCCCATTATCATGATAAAGATGAGGGAACTCAATGTATGAAAATGGAAACCACTTGTAACTCAATAGGCAATAAGCTAATTGGTGGCTAATTCATTGAAACTTAAGCTTCAAAAGGAAGTCTACCATTGGTAATAATTTTTTTATATATTTCTACAGCTATTGGATTTACCTCCTAAGAGAGCAATAGAGTATGGTTTACTATATGTTCACCTTTATTCAACTTGGATCGGTGCGACCAAGAATATTGCTGTGAAAGATGAACAAGTCACACTAAATGAAGAGGAACATATACATTCAAATAAATATTCAAGATCCCCAATAGGAAGGCATAACCAAATTCATAGAGCACAACAATGAAAATAGTCATATTATTAGGGAATTAGTAAAAACAATAATGAACGATGGATTTACTATTACATTTTCAAATTAAAAGAATAATTTATTTTTGCATGTCAGCATTGAAGGGCTCACTATCTCATAGTCCTTCAAAGTGGACTAGGACCCTTTCCTTCAAATTTGATCCCTGGTGGGGAGCCTTTTTATAATATCTCAGACCCCAAGGATAATCCTCGAAATAGGATCTGAAACTGTTTACAGTCATAATCAAACATTAAAAAATAGAGCATGGTACTTCTGCCACGGTTTACATATCTTTAAACAAACATCCTAGAGAAAATGCGCGTGCTCAGTCTAGATGGAAGCATGACATTTCTGGTTGTGAACTCGCGGGCAGTGAAAATGACGTCTCAGGATGCTTCTTGTGGCTCATTTCTGACTGGGCTCGACCACTTGTCCATCTATTGATTCAGCAACGTGTCCTTTCCCTTTTTGTTCGTTCTGTGCTCAAAGGCACCTTTCTGCATGGGCTCAAAGCTGGAAAAGGAGTTTATATCCTTTCCGTGCTCAAATTTCTTCACAGCTTTCCCCTTGCTTCTGGTAGAAACAAGCCTCTGTAGTGGCTTTTCATTCAAGTACTCCTCACCACCTTAGAAAAGGTTGGTGGACGGGGTGCATGAAAGCTATGATGAAGACCTTGGGCCCTTGATGCTCCAGTAATAGCATTTGCTCCCATAGAAAATAGGTGCAACTCTCAAAGTGGTGTACAATGTCTGTTCCCCGATGGTTGGTGCTTCCCTGGTGTGAAAAACCAGGTCAATAGATGAGCGTGGAATCAAGCTCACCAACCAAAAACACACCCATACTAACAAGATTCTTGAACTAGATTGCCATTGCAAACATATCAGAATCCTCAGAACCTCTTGGAAGAATGATATCGCGAGTTTTCTTCTACACTAGCTCATCCTATGCACCTTAATGGCTATGAAAGGTGGTGTTTATATAGGATTGGAAAACTGGACAATGGGATGACCCGTCATCATTTTTGCACATTTCATCGTCGAGTATCTTGGTCAACCATACACTTCAAGGCATATGGACTGGACATGTTATGGCCCTTTCGCTCCTGTGATGACGATACCGGAACCATTCTTTCACCGCATTTTCCCTGCTACGTGTGGCGATCAGATTCATTGTTCCACTTCTTAGATTTTCATGATATCTTTCTAATTTTACATGCCAGCCATACGACAAGTATTTGGTTTTGGGTGAGATGGCACTGCCGCAGAGATGATTTATCCTATGGGTGTATCACAAATGGCATCGGGAAAATCAATTAACTGTAGGGAAGACAGATTGTACGTGAGGGAATCTTCTCCACTTAGATTTTTTTATAGTTTTTTTTATGTTGCATAACCCTTGTGTTTCTCCATGCACTTAGTACCGTAGATCTATTCATCTTTGCGATCTAAGCACTCGGTACACCAAATATTCATACCCAAAACCCAACACTATCAACCTGCATAGCTTGATTTGGGGAGATCAATATCAACTATCGATCTATACACTACCTTCATCGGGACCGCTCAACCTTGAGAACTTTAACATTCTGCTAACCCTTTTTCATCTGAACAAGTGAGCAACTTCTGATCACAGAATGCTTCTCACCTGTTAATCTACCCAACATCTTGTTCCGACTGTAGATCTTTGCAAACCCTACCACTTTCCGTGGATTGAAATCTCAACTTTCTCCGTGGAATTGTTTGAGACCACAGATCTATCTTCGCATACATCTCAACCATCCGATTTTCTCGCTGATCAACCCTTTTTTCAATTTGAAAAAGTTTCTCCCTCCGATCTTGTTCACTGCATGAAATTATTTAGGGTCGTTGATCTCACCTTGTGCCGATCTCGACCCTCCAATATTACACCCATTTAACGGACTACGCAAATCTCAAAATTAAATCCTTCCTCGCATCTCCGCCTTACAGAAACGCTTTCTGCCGTCGATATTCACCATCCTGAATCTGAATCATTGAAGTTTAACACAATTTACCCTTATTCCACCGCTGCATGTTTCAATATACAGAAATACCTATCACTGTAGATGAAAACCCACTCTCCATTCGACGACTCCATGGTGGAAAAACTTGCTAGCCAGTTAACTTGAAAGGTGCTCCCGCAAAATTCCTCAAATAAGATCACTTTCAAACCTTTCAAGTCCATAATTCAAAATTTCAAACATAGTGCTAACATAAAGATATACATGTATTGTCTCAAAGGATAAGTTCACAAGGGAGGGAAGCAAAAGATGTGAAACATGAAGAAAGAACTTAATGAGATTAAGGAATCATCTTGAGATTGGTACTAGTGGATAGATGGTCATTTGATTAGATATGGTCTTCTACAACATTAAGATGGAAACAAGAATGTATGCATCAAGTGGGTTGGTAAGAACATTTCTAATCTTAAAGCTATATGTAGATGAAGTGCTTGTCTTAATCCATGTTGAATGCTTTCAAAACAAAAATACCTAAGATGAAAAAACATGGGGAGATCCATTATTCTCTAGGAGTTCAAGTATAAAGAGATAAAAGGAGGAGGCTAATTCAATAAATGAAGGTAGATATGGATGATGATCAAGATGTTGATGATGATGATGGTGGTGGTGATGAAGATGATGAACATGATGATGAGGGTGATGATGATGATGACAATGATGAAGATGTTGATTAGGAAGAGGGATATGACGACAACGACGACGATGCCGATGATGATGCCGATAAATATGATTAATATGATGATGATGATGATGATGATGAGGACGATGACGACGACGACGATGATGGTGATGACGACGTTGATGATGATGGCGACGACGATGACTAGGATGAGGATGATGATGATGATGAAAATGATGATGATGATGATGATGAAGATGTTGTTGTTGTTGTTGATGATGATGATGAAGATGACGATGATGAAGATGTTGATTAGGAAGAGGGAGATGATGATGATGATGCTGATGAAGATGATGGTGGTGGTGATGATCATGATGAACATGATGAAGATGATGATGGGGGCGATGATGAAAATGATGATGATGAAGATGTTGATTAGGAAGAGGGAGACGATGATGATGTTGATGCTGATGACACTGATGAAGATGATGATGATGATCAATGATGGTGGTGGTGATGACAATGACAGCAATGATGGTGATGATGATGAGGGCGAGGATGAGGACAATGATGACGAGGATGAGGATGATGAGGATGATGCCAGATGACCAGGATGAGGATGATGAACATGATGATCATGATTATCATGATTATCATGATGATGATTAGGATGAGGATGATGATGATGATGATGAAGATGAAGACGATGATAGTGGTGATGGTGATGGTGATGATGATGAATATGCTGATGAAGATGATGATGATGATGAATATGTGATGACAAGATCTTTACGTTGGCATTCACTAAATTGTTCTGAGCTTCTCCAACATTATAATAGAATGGTTATGAGTTATTATTCACTCCTATAAAGAATGCACTTTATGGAACTACGAAGCTGCTCAGTTTGGATCTTCCTCTTTTAAGACACCGAACTAGGTCCATAAGTCTTGATTTTTCATGTGCACAAATCTAAGAACAGGAGGCTTCATAGGGCCAATTTTTTTTTTTTTTACTACTTCCTCGGATAATATTGAATTGTCATATTAGTCCTTGGAATGGGTGTTAGGAGCAATCCTTAAATTTTCACTCAATTAGCTTCTCCCCCTATCATGTAGACGTCTTCATTCACTGAACTTTCCCTAAAATTGCGATGATGAAGATGATGAAAAATATGGTGATGATGATGAAGATGATGACAATGATAATGAAAATGATGATGCTGATGACGATGAAGATGATGATCATGATAATGGAGATGCTGATGAATTGGATAACGATGATGTTGATGATGAATATGAAGATTCTGATGATGATGACGACGAATATGATGATGGTGATAACAAAGACGTTGATGATGAATATGATGATGATCATAAAGAAGATGACGATGATGAAGAAGATCATGATGATGACGACGACGACGACGATGATGATATTGATGAAGACGACGAAGATGATGGTGATGGTGATGACAAGGATGATGATGATGATGATCATTGTTGTTGTCGTTATCACCATCATCTTCGCCGTATTCATTGTCATCATGATGATCATCATCATGTTCATTATCATCATCATCGTGTTCATCCTTGAAGGGACTTATGTATAGGATCTCACTATAAGCAATGGAGCCAATACAAATTATGACAAAATCCTAGTTAAATTAAATTAAATTAAATTAAACTACACTAAATTGAAAACATAGAGTTATTTAACTATAATTAATTTAAAATGGAACAAAATATAAAATATACAAATAAAAAATCCCAAAATAAACTAAACAAAAGATAAATATGAAAAATAAAAAAACAAAACAAAACACAAAATATAAAATATGCAAATAAACAAACAAAAAACGTAGAATTCAAAAACACTTGCGCACTGGCTCATTAGCAAAACAAAAGTGAACAAGTTCACTCTCGTGCACTAGTTCATTAGCTAGCATATAGAGCACTGGTAATTTGATGAGCAGAGCAGTGGTAAATAGAGGAGCAGGGGATACCAGTCCAGAGGATACCGGTGCTCCCAGTGGAGGAAATCTGGTCGTAGTCCAGAGGATGACAAAACAATCCGGCCGCAGTCCAAAGGATACCGACGTTCCTAGGGGAGGAAATCCGGCTGCAGTCCAGACGATAACAAAGGGCCCAATGAATTCTGTTAGCCCATTAACCCTAGCAGCATAGGAATTTGGGAAAAATACATCAAATTTTTGAACCAATATGGATTCGGTAGAGTCATACCGAAATTATAATTTTTTTGCTGTGCTACCATCGCTTATATTCTCGGTGGATCTAGTAAGGGTTTTCTATTATTGGAGTGTTTGAAGCTCCTTCTTAAATTTGGGGAAAAGACATATGGGTTGAGCATTGCAAGCCAGTCGTGCTCTTGTATAATTTTATGAATTAGGGCACAATTTGCAATATTTTGTAATTTTATTCTATTTAATGGTCCGTAACAGTGTGTACAGTCCTGTAGGAGCTATAATCTGAACTGGTTTAACCGATTTCGTCGAAACTTTGAACCTGAGACGTGTTTCTTCTAAGCATTTAATTTTTATTTAATAATTAGTTTTACCTCAATTATGGCACAAATTACAAGCTTTTGTTATTTTATTCTATTATATGTCTGAAACATTCTATAGAGTGCAAGCTTGTGTAATCTTATTCTATTTAATGGTCTAGAACAGAGTCCTCTATGAGCTATAATTTGAACTGATTATGTCGAAACTTGAACGCGAGGCCTCTTTCTCCTTTAAAGACACATTTAATTTTGCTTTGATGGTCAGTTTTACATGGATTATGGCACACTTTTCAAGATTTTGTAATTTTTTTCTATTATGGGTCTAAAACATTTTGTAGAGTGCCATAGGAGTTACAATTATAATGACTGGGTACAATTCAACCTAAGACCTATTTCTCCTTTAAAGAAGCATTTATTTTATTTTTATGCTTACTTTCACCTAAATTACAACACTCTTTGCAAGATTTTCCCATTTATTGGTTTGGATTTTGGAACAACGTATAGTTCCTTGGGACTCGTGGGCTATAATTTGAATTGACTCCAGTAAATTGACCCTCATACCTCTTTCTTCTTTAAAGACACATTTGATACAAGTATTATTTTTCAACGACACTTATATATTTTTGCCTCTGTTTGGCATATACCATGGTAGTTAGTGTGGTCGCCTCTGTTTGGCATATCTCAAAGAGTCCGAAGGTTATCAAGAATATTGTAGCCGACGTGTGTCTTCATTAAACCCTATGCGAGAATTTATTCATTAAATATATGTTGTGTAATTTCGATCACATCATATCTTCCAAAATACTATCCTTAAATCCTTCTCAACATATGTAGAATTCCCTTTATAAATTTATGTTTAATAATTTCCTGTAGCTTACTCTTTTATTTCACCAAGACTGTACATGCATACTTTTCTAACTTTTGGCAGGATTATATTTTTCACATCTTGACCATATTTAAACAAACTGAGGGTATGGATAGGTATCCACCTCAACTAGGAACAAGACCATGTCACCTTAAAATAGTCTTTCAAACTGCTCAATTAAACACTTAGTCAATTTTGTCAGACCCTAGTCATTACTGTGCTAGGAGGCATTTTGGTAGACTCATATCTCACACGTGTGAACACCCAGAGGGAAACTGAGAGCATGAGTGGATTCCTAGATCATCAAAGAATGGACCCATAAAATATGATGAATTTATCAGTTAAAGAGTTGACTCTGGCGTGCATTTCCAAGTGGGCTCTCAACCTCCTGTTTTCAACACTTGGTCAATTTTTTATATTTTTGGATATGCAAGCTAATGTTTTTACCTCTTTTGGCAAGATGATATTTTTCTCATGTGGTCACCATAAGAAAAACTAAGAACATGGATGGATAGCCAGTTCACTAAAGAACATGCCTATACCTTCTAATGAATTTATCATCACTCAGACGGGCTTTGGTGGGCATTTCCAAATGCCTCTTCAACCTTGTGATTTGACACTTAGTCAATTTCTTTAAACCCTAGGTCTCAAAGGTGATTTCAAATTTTCATCAAACTTGGAGTGTAAGACATCCAATGGATGGAGGACAACCAGATGAATCCATTAAGACCAGTTTCATCCTTTGGAACTACTTTCTCTCTCCTCGGCATGCATGTTATTGAAGTATGATGTAAAAGCTGCTTAAGACGCTATTTTGGCAGATCCATAATTTTTGCCTCAGATACTTTCAGGTCAAAGTAAGAACATGGTCAGGTAGAAAAAATAGCCACCTACAGGTTGCCCATATGGTGCGGGAATTTCTTTCAACCCACAAATTATGGCGAGCATTCTCCTAGAGCAACTTGTCTAATTTGACCAAAAAGAACTTCTTTTGGGAGGCTTGTATCTTCTTCCTCAAAGAGTTGTTCTGAGAACCGATGCCATGGTCAGATAGATACTTCAACCAATTATGGGATGACAGGATATGGTGGGAATTTTCTCCTTCTTATTAAATATGGTGGGAATTTTCATAAGACTACTTCTTTAGGACAATTTTTCACCACTTAGTATTTTTCCAACTTTATCATACATGCCTATGCCCATCAATAGTTCTATGTAACTTAGCTGTTTCTAAAGCCTTAGATATTTCTGGGTTGTCATTAGTGCAACTCTCCCATTGAAGTGATAAGGATTTGAATAACATAGCCTTTTTATGGGGTCCAATGAGCCCTTACTTATCTCGGATCGAAACTGGAGATTCTTTTCCATATACTATACCTTTTCCTATTGTTTCCCTTGGATTTGAGGTTGAAACTATAGAGAAAGGACAGTTGTAGGTCTCATCCATTGTCACAAGAAATCAATACTTAGTTACTACTTGTGTTAGTTCCTAATGAATAATGAATGACATGTTACACTTTGTAATGTTAGTTCCTAATGAATAATGAATGACATGTTACACTTTGGAATGATAATCGTATAATCTTATTTTTTTAAAATTATAATTACATGTTTTTGTATTTATAAGATGCCTATTCCCGTATTTTAGTCGTACTTGATTTTTTTGTTATGTATTTTTTCAGTATCATATTCAAATCCATACTCAAATATTGCTACTATGGTTTTGACTGTTTACTTCGTATTTTCTGAGGATTTATATGAAATATAGGTCGTATTTGAGGTGCAAAATGATCCGTGACGGGCATTTTTCCCATCAAATGCCAGCCTTGAACCCATCCATCACCCATTTGATAGAGAACGGGCCTGAAGCATACGATCACGACCAAACAAATTCTAGATTTCCCTCTTGCAGAACACCGTAGCAATGGTAATAAAATGGTCTTGGGTAGTGTAAGAAGTTCAGGGTTGTGATGAGACGATTCCGGATCCAACATCACCCAATCCATGTCCATGTGCAAAACCACTCAAGACTACCTATAATTGGTCTAAATTTGGTGACATTTCAAAATGTTATCCTATTTAAAAAAAATCAGGCACATAGTCAAAGAAGGAGTACCTTGCATATCAAACCACTGTGGAAGAGGGAGTGTTAGACTAACGTCACCGAGTTTCGGTGGGAAATCCATGAATGAAGCAATATGACCATCGCCTGTTCCTAATTGAATCCCCAACACGATCTATATGAGGGGGAAGCCCATACCTCTTTGCATGCATTAACTAGTCAAGTGGCCCAAGAAACACACTTCTATATTCGTGTTGTGAACAAATTTCAAACAAAATCAAATTGTGTCTTATACTTAAAAATAATTCAAATATTAATAACTCTAAAAGAAATTACACCTTTGAGAGAAAAATAGATTTTGGTAAAGTTTTTGGGAAGAAAAAACTTTTGATATTAAAACATTACAAGTAAATATATTTGCATGGTAAATTATATCTGCTTGGTAGCTAATATTCTTGTTTTACCGAGTGTAGGTACCACCAAATACGTATCTATCAGATCTATCTTCCTCGAGTGACGGTGAAGATATACTAGGAGAGGTTGAAAGTGATACGTGTTGTACTCATTAGAGGAAATTTCAACTCAAAATGGGCCTTCTAAAATGAATTAATAAAATAATAGTTAAAATAATAAAATAATATTTATTAATTTTGGAGGAAGAAAAGAAAAAAACTACTTTTTTGTTTGTATTTTCGACATATCTCCCCATTTTTTTACTCAAATTTTGATCGGGAGAGCTTGTTGGATGTGGAATTAAATTCTGCATCCAACGAGCACCCACTCGGCATACTTTTAACGGACCCCGCTACCCCAAAAAAAATAAATACCTGAAAAAACAAAATGATGGTGCTCGTTGGATGCAGAATTTGATTCCGCATCCAACGAGCTCTCCCGATCGAAATTTGAGTAAAAACACGGGGAGATATGTCGAAAATACAAACAAAAAAAGTAGTTTTTTTTTTATGATACCTATCCCCAGATTTATATTAAAAAAGTGTTTAATACCTATACGGTATTTCAAATTTAAAGCAATTTCATTGGCTAACACATGATGACATGGAATTTGAATCAAAGTTAAAAGGCCCATTTTGAGTTGAAATTTCCTCTAATGAGATCTACCGGTTCTATATCAAATAGATCTGAAAAGGTAAGGAAAAGATTTCGTAGATGCATGCAATATTTTATTGCCAACGGAGGGTCATGCAGTTATGATGCTGAGAGCATAGGTGACATTGAGTTGCCCTTGAGGTATAGACATCTAGTGCAACGACGGGTACCTAATAAGCTACCTCAAGTGGACACAAATTTCTTCATCAATGGGAGGATGTATCGCATTGCTCCTTCATCCTTACATGGATTGGGGCTATTTTCCATGGATGGCATAAAGGTTGATTATGGAACTGTAACTGAATTGATGGAGTATGTCGAACCATTATACATATACAATAACTGGTTGATCTTGGTCCAATATACTTGAAGTATGAGGAGATATGGAGTTGCCACAAATTATATACAACTAGCAGAACACAATAAAAACAAAGGGGTGACTATGTATATTGATGGGAGACCAAAAGCGTTCGGAAACGTTGCTAGCTTTATAAATAGTACACGGCCAGTGACAAAAACTAAGCAACCAAATTGCGAATTTGAGGGACGCAAAGAACATCGTTTATTCGTATGTGCAACAAAAACAATACTTCCAGGTGAAGAGTTGTTGATCGGTTACAACTTAAATCGAATAGATGTGGCTTCCACGGTCCAGGGTAACCGTGGAAGGTCACACACTATGCCTCATCAGGTAAATGCTAAATATATTAACTAAACATGACTACAATAACTAAAAGTTTCGATTTTTCTGTTAACATTCAATTTCCACCATTGACATTCACTTTTTTCATGCATATTATGAATATTTCCATGTGATAACATGCTTATTACACTGTTATGCTTTTCTCAATTTTTCTTTATGTTACAATTATTGACTCAACTTTTATTGATTGATTTATTTTGTGATGCTTGCAGCAGTGGAAAGCCACATGCTGCTTCCATGGTCCAGGGTGACCATGGAAGGTCGCAATCTATGCCTCGTGAGGTAAATGTTAAATATAGTAAATAAATATGACGTCAATAACAAAATGTTTCGATTTTTTCAGTTAACATTTGATTTTCATTGGTACCATTCACTTTTGTCGTGCTTATTGTGAATATTCCCATATGATAACATGCTTATTACATTGTGGCAGGGGTCTACTCATCCCCATGGAGCAGAACATGTATCTCCTCCTTTAGAGGTAAAAGTAAATATTATTGCAGTATCTCATTTTTGTTTATGTTACAATTATTGACTCAACTAAATATAGTAACTAAATATGGCTACAATAACTAGAAACTCCAACCCTAGAATATTTCCATGTGACAACATGCTTATTACACTGTGTCAGGGGTCTGCCCGTGGTTGTCATGGAACAGAACATGTGTACTCTACTTCCATGGTCCAGGGTGACTGTGGAAGGTCATACTTTGTGCCCCATAAGGTAAGTGTTAAATATAATAACTAAATGTTGATTTTTTTTTGTTAACATTCAATTTCCACTGTTACTATTCGCTTTTTTCATGCTTATTGTGAATATTTCCATATGATAACATGCTTATTACACTGTGGTAGGGGTCTGCTCATCGCCATGGAGTAAATATTATTCCAATATCTCATTTTTGTTGATGTTACAATTATTGAATCAACTAAATATAGTAAATAAATATGACTACAATAACTAGAAACTCCAACCCCAAAATATTTCCATGTGAGAACATGCTTATTACACTGTGGTAGGGGTCTTCCCATGTTCATCATGGAACATAACACGTGTCCTCTACTTCTGAGGTAAAAATAAATATTATTGCAATATCTCATTTTTTATTATGTTACAATTATTTTCATAACGTTTATTTATTGATTTATTGTGTCAGGGTGGCGCCGGTGGAAAGGCACCTACTGCTTCCATGGTCTAGGGTGATTGTGGAAGGTCACACTCTGTGCCCCGTTAGGTAAGGGTGAAATATAATAACTAAATGTTTCAATTTTTTCTGTTAGCATTCGATTTCCACTGTTGACACTCACATTTTTTTGTGCTTATTCTAAATTATTGATTGATTTATCGTGTCAGGGTGGGGACCATGGAAAGGAACCTGCTGCTTCCATGGTCCAGGGTGACCATGGAAAATCACCCACTAGAAGTAGATCAGTACGGGGTGACCGTGGGAAGTCACTAGCCACAACACCACATCAGGTAAGTGTTAGTTCTTAATAGTAACAAATTTCATTACAATAACAATGTTTGAATGATGTTAAAATTATTTTGCTTAATTTTATTGTTTGATGAATTTAGTCCAGTGTACTTGATCTGGGTGATGAGGAGCTTGAGGATGAAATTTACTATTCCATAGACCCTATGGATACTATCAAGAAGGGCCTGAAAAAGGAAAGCATATAAATGATTTACTTGGCTTGCATAGGGCCCATGACACAGGAGATCAGGGCAAGGATTGAAGAGCTGAAAGAACAAATAAAATATTATGGGGTAAGTGGCATATTCACATATTTTTTTAAGCTACGACATGATTTCATATCCGATATTTTGTTTTCTATTTTTCCAAGTGATGTGATAAAGTAAAGTTTTTCGTTTGTAGGAGTTTTTACAACTCGTGTGTTATCACTCCAGGAAACTCCTCTAGGTTGCAGCTCGAGGATGCCTGCTAACTTAAATGTTTTTAGGGTTTTCTAAATGGATCAAGTCAGGTAACCTATAGAATGTCACACTCTCAAAACATGCATGAAACTCAATCAGGGATAAGGCTTCTAACTACCACTATTTATAGGTTTGATAATATGATGCAGAGATGGAGAACTTATCATGCTAGCACATTCATACATAAAACATATATATATAAATGGCTAATCATAACAAAGAAGGAACTTATAATTCAAATCATCAATATGCTAATAGGATGAAAACTATCAAACATCAATAAACCTGAATAAACCTGAATAACACATTCAAGCATAAGCATAGAATATACAAAAAATGGAAGCTGAACATATGATATCAAAAGAGCTTAAATTAGGTCATGAGCAATATGAGAAGCTTGAAAATAGTAATGGTCTACAAGTCGCTGAAGTTGAACCTTTTCCATAAAATAAGTCTTAGGCTTTATAGCCTTTACAAAATATACAGATCCTGAAAACTTGGATCTGTTTTTACAAAAAATAAACAAAATAATAGTTTTTTGCAAATTAGGTTAAAAATCCGTAATTAACTACTTGTCTAACTAATTAAAGAATTGGTTCACTGTTTGAACCTTCAGATAACTGAGTTAACTGCTGATAATTACTGCTACTGGCCCTCTGCTAATTAAGCCACTGATTTCCCTTGATAGCTAGGTGTTGGTGGCCTTTTGCACGGTTATGTCATAGTAGGACTGAAACAAACCTTTTTATGATGTTTTCATCTGCGCCCTTCATCTTAAGCCTATATATATTCACCAAAAACTGGTCCGGTATGCCAAAATTTGATTTTAAGCCTCTGTTTGCTTTCGAGGGCTAAGAGGCCAGCCTATCGAAACTGTTAATTGCCAAAAGTGGCGCTTTCGGTGGATAATGGACTGCCCCAGTGTCCTCCTAAGCCACTGAAAGCCTTGTTTTGCAAAAAATATTAGGTTTTCCTCAAACATGTCCTTGTAAGCTTGTTTGCTCAACTTTCTTCTTCAACAGGCTTCGTGCTAGGAGGGTTAACAACACCTCGGCTAGTTTCAGGAGGTTGAAGGCTAACTACAACTTCAGCTAGGGTTTTCAAGGTGGGGTGGCTGCTAGGGTTTACCTTATCTTCCTTCAGTTGTAGTATTTGGAGCCTAATCATCCTATATAATATAGTATTGTCCTTTAGGTACCTTGTGTTCAGCCTTTTTAAGAAAATATATCTCTCTCTGCTCTAGGTAAGACTTGTGTAGCAGCTTATTTCTGTTGGTCAATGCTTCATCATTTTTCTTTATTTATTTTTCCAAAATCTCCATCTCATAAATTTTCCTCAGTAACTGATTGATATTTTGAGTTTTCGGCTTGCTGGAGGAAGCCTTCTCTGTTGGTTCCTCTTGCTCTTTTGGTGTGGGGAAGGGTAGTGCTTCAGATACTGGTACAATTTGCAGAGCTAGGTATGCACCTTCTTCTTGCTCTTCTTCAGAATCTGAGTAGTGTATATTTACGATATTTTCAATGTGTGTTTCAACCTCCTAGCCCTTCTCACTGAAGTCCAAGTTCCTTTTTACCTTCTTGGTCTTGGAAGGGGAGGGAGGTTGTTTTGCTGCTGTTGCTGGGGAAATGGCCCTCCTCCTTCTCCCACTCCTTGGTGTGCTCGACGAGACTTCCCTTTCTCTTCTGGCCGAAGGCCTGTCTCAAATCCATTCCAAAATAGAAAATAAGGCCATGCCATATTCCTTGTTTTCAGCAACTCTTGGACCAATAGCTGGATAAGGCCATGGTGGGATGTCCTGCCAGCAATCTTGGATGGCTGGGATTTCACTTGGTGTGCCAGATTTCCCAGACTTCTATGTAAGTAAAAGGGAAAATTGAGAGGGATTTTACCTGTGAAGTGATTCATTAACTTGAAATGGTAGATCATGGCTCTGTCATATCTTCCTTCACAGGTTAGGGAGACCACAAAGGCCTTCAACAATTGTTGCCACTTCTTTTCTAGCCATGATGATGGCACACTTTTCTTCCACACCACTCCTCTATGCTCAGGCTTTAGGTAAGACCTGAATTCTACATATTTTGGTATGGTGGTCTTGAACCATTTTTCTCCTATGCCAGGGAGTTCTGTCACCTCAGTGATTAGGGTTTCATCTATGTGAAACTCCTCTTTTTCTATGACTTATTTTGAACCATCAAATGAGAGGGAAAATGCTTCAGCCACCTACCGATGGGAGCCTTGTATCTTTTCACAAAACTTGTAGCATCCAAGCTCTTGGAAGAGTTTACATACCTCTGGATGTGCTTCTAAACAACTGATATCACCTAGCTCCTGCCTAAGAGCAGGTCCTCCCTTCTTCATCTTGATGAGTGCCTCTCCTGGGTACCTGCAAAATAATTCTCAGTTCTGTATACAGTGTGTTATCAGGATGCTTCCTCAGAGATAGTTTTTTCTGGTGGAGAAGAATGATAAGCTCAAAGATGAAATTTGCTGGAGTCTCTTGGCACTGATTATGAGGGTTTGTGATGTCATGATGGACACTGATATCATAACGTGATGGCAACAGTTGATCCTCTCGATCTCCTTTCCCAAGCAATCATATCACACATCAGCCAGGGTATTCGATGGGATTTTTTATATTCTTTTGGACAGGTGGAAGGAGACTGAGGGTTTCTAGTTATATCAGTCCTTTGCCAGTTTCATAACGACCTTTTTAACTCATTTACACACGCGGTTTATGCAGGCCCAAGGCTTTTCAGTGGTTTGTCACGCCCTCCACTGATTGTTCATCTTGCTGACGGGGTTGGACTTGACTGTTTTCTAACCGTTTCTTCACTTTTCCTTTTCGTTGGTTAATAGACTCCAAGATTTTGTCAGCTAGCTACCGAAAAAATGGATTTCGGTGGCTAATGAAGTGATATCTTTTTCGCCTAAGCCGTCGAAACCTTCATCCCATTGTTGCGGTGAAATCCTGCTTTTGGCAGATAATGGCCTTGTCGAAAAACCTGTTTAACTGCCGAAAACCCATCCTTTCAAGGCTAATGAGCTGTTCCAAGTCTTGCCTAAGCCACTGAATGCACCTTTACCAATGTTGCTCGCTGTCTACTTTCGGTGGTTAAAATCATTCCTAGTCTTCTCTCTAAGCTATCGAAAGCAACCCTTTTCAGTCGCTAATGAGTCTTTTGGAGTCTCGCCTAAGCCACCGAAAGTGTTATTTTAATTATTCTTTCTCGGACCGCTTTTGGTGGTTCACCTTTATCCCCCGTTCAACCGTTTAGCCGCAGAAACATAGATTTTTAGTGGCTAATGAGCTATTAAAATCCTCGCCTAAGCCACCGAAAGCTATAACTTTTAAAATTTTCAACCATATAAAATACATAGGCTTTCAATTTGTCAGTCATACTCAGATCTTTCATTACATGAATCCAATTATTCATACTATCAAAATAAATTTATTTTGGGAGATAACATCTGACTCCTACTTGGGGACGGGAACCTCCTAGTGAGGTCCCAAGAATCCCAAACCAAAATGCCTTTCCCTAAAAACAATTAAAAACTTAACACTATCATTTATTGTTCCATTGGGCATGGAGTTTATTTTGTAAACAAAAAAACCCTACCATCTACAAATTTACAATAATAAGGCCTCAGACCCTTAGATAAAGTAAAGTTTCAGAAAACGCCCATTCACTGGGCCATCAAATACCTCTTCCCCTTCCAGATTCTTCAATTTGAAGGTGTTATTCTTTTGTACTTGGACTATCACAAAAGGGCCAATCCATAAAGAGTTAAATTTTCCATGTTTTCCCTTGTCCTGTCTGAAAGCATCCCACTTGAGGATCCAATCTCCAACTTGGAAGCTGTCTACTTTTGCTCTTTTGTCAAACATGCCCTTTATCCTTTGTTGATGGGATTCTGATTTTCCTATTACTCGCTCTCTGATTTGCTATAACTCCACCAAGTCCATCATTCTCCTCACCATATCATTTGGTTTATCTTCCTCTTCCTGAAAGAATTTTGCCACTGGCAGAATGAGCTGAATCGGAAAAATGGCCTCAGTACCATAAACTAACTTGAATGGAGAAGTCCCTATAGATATTTTGTCTGTTACCCTACATCCCATAAAGCAAACTTAAGCTTTGAATCCCAGCTTTTCTGATTTGTCTCCAGCAGTTTCCTGATGATCCTGACTAAGCTTTTGTTGGATGACTCATCCAAGCCATTGCCTTGAGGATAATAGGATGTGGAATGCACTAGTTGAATTCCCATTGACTCACACATTTTAACTAATGCCGCAGCTTTAAAATCTGGTGCATTATTAGTTACCAGCCTTACTAGGAAGCCAAACCTGCTAAAGATATTCTCATATAAAAATCTCATGATGACTTGATGAGTGGAATTCCTGGTGGGTACTACCTCTATCCATTTGGTAAAGTAATCAGTGGCTACTAGGATCCATTTATGCTGTCTACTAGAAGATGGATTTATTTCACCTATGAGATCCATACCCCATTGCTGGAAAGGCCCATTCACCACAATAGGCATAAGGGGCAAGGATTTGAGCTGCTGCTTCCCTATAAATCTTTGGCATTGGTCACAGGCCCTTAAAAAAGTGCATACATCAACAAAAAGGATTGACCAATAGTATCCTGCTCTTAAGATCTTGTGGGTTGTGGTTTTCCAATAGTGGTGGCCCCCACATGTGCTAGAATGAAAGTGATGCATGACCTGCTCTGCTTCTTCTTTATCTAGACACCTTAGCAAAATTCCAGACTAATCTTTCCAATACAACAGTTTGTCAATTATGCAAAAATTAACATATTTTAACTTAAGAGCTTGTGCTTGATTAGGAGTGAGATCAGGAGGGACTTCTAATTTCTGTAAATATTGAATAATACCTGAGTACCACTCACATGAAGATAGGTTTTCAGCTACCGGTGGAATGTCATTATGATCTTGATCTACTTCTGCTGCTACCACAGTCTGCACTTTTGCTAATTTGACACAGGTGAAGTTTATCCCCATTATTTCACAGTTTTCTTTAGCCATGAGTTTGGCCAGACCTAGTCCCTTTACTAGCTTAGTGGACTTCACCTCTATATCAAACTCAATGAGCTTGGTAATCCACTTATATCTCTTCCCATCAATGTCAGGCTGAGTCAAAACATCTTTCACAGCAACTGAAGGGACATATGCAAGGACTTTTGCATGGAGAATGTAAATTCTGAAAGTCTTAAAAGATTTTATGAGAGCATAATCCTGTTTCTCAATTGGATCATACTTCAGCTCATCATCTCTCAAGGTTTTGCTGAAGAATGCAATTGGATGATAAAAACCCTCATTATCTTTTTGTAACAACACAGCTACCACTGTGTCATAGGATGCGAAAGAAAAGACGTAAAAACTCTTGGTGTAGTCAGGACTAATCAGGGTTGGGGCCTCCATGATAGCCTTCTTGATGTCTTCAAATGAGCTTCTTTCCTGGTCAGTCCATTTTATTTCTACATCCTTTTTCAGCACGACTGTTATGTGTTTCACTAGCTCAGAGAAATTACGAATGAACCTCCTGACAAAGTTGATCTTACCTAAAAAGGACTGAATGTCCCTTTTTAATCTTAGTATGGACAACTTCTGGATTGATTCCACCCTTACCGGATCGATCTTTACACCTTCAACTAAGACTATGTGACCTAGGAGTTTCCCTTCATTGAGTGCAAACTAGGACTTCTTAGGATTGAGTGATATCCCATACCTTCTGTACTTCAGAAACACCTTCCTCAAATGCTGCAAATGGTCATGATGGTTGTGAGAGTAAACAATTAGGTCATCCAAGTATATGAGCACAAATTTATCTTTCAACCCTACAAAAGCTAGGTCCATGGCTCTCTAAAAATTAGCCCCAACATTCATTAGCCCAAATGGCATTTTAGCATACATGAAAGTGCCCCAGGGGGTAAAGGAAGCCTTCTCTTGGTCATCAGGGTGCACAACAACTTGGTTGTATCAAGAGAAGCCATCTAGGAATGACATATCACTATCCCTTGAGACTTTCTGCAACATGTGTTCCATCTTGGGCAGTGGATAGTTATCTTTCTTTGAACACTTGTTTAGGTTTCTAAAATCCACACACAACCTGATTTCCCCATTCTTGTTTCTTACCGCTACTAGGTTTGCAATCCACTTGGAATACCTGAGGGGGATTATGATCTTGGCTTTGAGGAGATTATGGATTTATTTTTCAATTATTGGTAATAGGAGAGGACTGATGGATCTTAGCTTCTGCTTGAAAGTGATGGTGTCCTTCTCCAAAGGAATCTTGTGCTGGATGATATTGGTGTCATAGGTTTTTAGGTCACTGTACTCCCAGGAAAAGACATCGGCAAACTCTTTTATCAGGATGCAAAAATTTGACCTCTGATCAACAGTCAACTCAGTGGATAGATTTATTAGTTTTGGATGGCTTTGGATACCTATGTTTTGCTCTTGGATAGAAGGGTCTAGCTCCTTTTTGGCAGGCTTGAAAGGGATGTCATTATGATCAAACAGCTCTTCCATAGGTACTAGACCCTGAGGTATATAGTTGCTGGGTAATTGAACAATCTTTCGATCAGCCACTTTATATTTCAACTTGAGCTACTTAGATTCCTTCATGTTTAGGTTTTCCAGGTTTATATGCATATCAAATAATTCATCTACTAGTTGAAGGAATTTACTAAGCTCGTCATCATTCTCAAACACCTTCCAAAATTTGACATTATCTAGCAGGGAAGGTCTGTACTTAACCTGAACATCATAGCTGAGCTTAGGAGGTAAAGGAGGAAGAAACAGACTTGCAGAGATAGCCAGGGAATCATCCAGGTGATTCAAAGCCCTAGGTATATATGACAGTTCAAAAAACATAAAGGTGTCTCTGAGTTTCCATACCTCGTCCCTGTAGGCCTTTAGTCTGACATTTTTAGTCTAAAAAGTGTTGTTGACCTGCTGTATAATGAGGTCTGCATCTCCAAAAATCCTTATGCACATGATTCCCATATTCTTGGAAGCTTTAACTCCTAGCATCAAGGCTTCATATTCTGCTATATTGTTAGTGGTTTTAAAATCAAGCTTATAAGACAGATGAATGTTTTCCTTGGATGGGGAGATCAATACTACACCTGCATAGCCCCATCAAAATACATGTTCCAGACTACTATGGTCACTTCTTCAGGCTGCTGACAGGTGGGCTTAGTGAGCTGGACTGATATTTGCTGAGAACCATCTATTTGCAGAATGAATGACCCAAAATCAGTGTCTACTACATAGATGGGATGATTTATTGAATTTCTCTCCCTGCTTATGATGTAGGCCAGCTGATTTTATTAGTACAGTCTCTTGGTATCCCCTCGAAACATGGAGATGGTGGCATATGTAAGATCCATCTGAAGGGTGCCACCTAGTATTTTGCTCCATGATCGAGACAACAAGAGACCAAATTTTGGAGGGATATCAACCACTACAATGTCCATTATGATGCTTTTTGAAGGTAGTTGAGTTAGGTTCACTACAAGGTCTTTGATGAGGCCCAAGCACTTGACCTTTCTGGAGTCAAAGGAGAATAAATCATGGTAGGGATTTGTGATGCTGAGACCAAGCTCATCAATCACAACCTTTGGCATTAGGTTATGAGAAGCTCTTGAATCCAGCAGAGAGTTATGGAGGATTTTATCATGGATATTCAAGGATATATAGAAAGGTGGGCATGATTCCTTTAGGTCTTTGATCATGGGGCCTAGGGTTACAACATGTTTGTCATCTGGCAGGTTCACAAATTCAGTATCAATATGCACCTTCGACTGAAGGGAATTCAGAATGGAAGACTTGAATGCATCATTTTTCATTAGCTCAATTAATGGGAAAGGGATCTTCACTTTTTGAATTTCTGACTCAAGGTTGAAAAAATAATGCAGCCTATTTGGAAGCCTTACCTCATGCACTAGAGTTTTGAGTTGAACATGGTCAAGAATGGCTGAAGGTGCTGGTTTCTGCAATGATTTGGAAATGAAAACCACTTTCTTTGGTAAAACAATAATATTTTTAGCTTGTGCAGCAGGTTGTTTGACAGGCACAACATTCCTTTTGAGAGGAGAAACCAACCTAGATCTTAGATTGTACCCTCCCTGACCATCTGCCTTATATACAGCCTCTTCAGTGATCTTCTCATCAATTAGGGCTTCCTTGTATTCTTCCTATGTCAGAAAAGAATAGTCCACCTCATCCTCCATGCAGTGGATGTTGTCTTCATCTTCTCCTTCTTCTTCAATGAATTTTGGCTCTTCTTCTAATACAACATTATGAAATGGAGCTCTTATTCTCTGATCCTCCCCTTGATTCCTTTCCCTTCTGAGAATCTGAACTGGGGGGTTTCCTCTTCTATAAAAGACAAAATTAGGGTTTTGGGGAGCAAAGTCACCTGGCCCTTTACCCCTCACAGGTATCTGCCCTTGGTATTTCAGCTTAGACATTTCAGCAGTCAGGTTCTCTAACAGTTTGGTCATTTTTTCGATCTTGTTCTCTGATGAAGAATCCCCGATAGGGTTTGCTGGCTGCTTCTTCTTGTCTATTTTTCCTTTAACCTTTTGAGATGCCACAATGTTTGATTATAACTCTAGGGCAACATCCTACATGAGTGATAAGGAAGTAGGCCTCCTTTCTTTGAGAAGTAGGCAGAAATCAGAGTCAAAGGCATTTGCATAAGTTATCCTAGCTGAGGTATCAGTGGGCTTGATTTCAATGGGGATCTTGATGTACATGTTATTGAACCTCTTGGTGAAATTTGAGACAGAATCCCCATTCTCTCTCTTCAAGTTGATGAAATCTATGATATAATAGAGGTGGTCTCTCCTCTCTCCCCAATGTTTTAGAAAGATGTCATCTAGGGCCTCAATGCCTGCCACTGATCCAGCAGGAAGTTCTTTAAATGATTTCCTAGCTTGACCATCTAGGCTTTGCACAAAAACCATAGTCCATACATCTTCTTGCTCTATGTTAATGTTATCAGCATAGCTGTAAAATGCCTCAAGATGTTCTTTAGCTGTGAAATCCCCTTTTCCTGTGAACTTAGGCATGTACTTGAGGTAATCTCCCGTGGGAATGGCCGAGAGGGGATTTGGAAAATTTAGGGGGGAATACCTAGCTACCAGGATCCTTTCAATTTTGGTCAATTGAGGGGCAGCCATATTGGAAATGGGTATGGGAAGGATGGATGAAGGCAATATTGATATAGCTAGTAACTGAGAAGGTGGTGGTGGTAAACTTATCCCAGTGGAGTCACCAGGGATTGGATCTTCACAAGCAGTAGTGCTTGAAGATGACCAAACACTAGAATTTTCTGATGTATCTATAAATTCTTGAGAATTGAGTGTTTCAGCAGAAGAAATAATAGCAGAAATATTTTTTAAAATACCTGGTGTAACTTCCTTTGCAGCACTGCTGGTCTGCCTTAATGAAATCCCTAGCTCTTCTCAAAATTTCTTCTGGATCTGAAACCGGTGTTGCTGGTGGCCCCTAAGGGTTTGATTTGGTACTTGGTATTCTTGAAGCCACCTTATTTCAATGGAGTTTCCAGATTGATGATTACAACCAGAATAGTGCCCAAGCTTTTTCTATCATCAAAGCAAGGATCTATGTTGTCTCCCATGGAAGCTGAGCTTCAGTCTCCTCTCCTCGGCAACGATGCCAATTTGTTATCACTCCAGGAAACTCCTCTAGGCTGCAGCTCGAGGATGCCTGGTAACTTAAATGTTTTTAGGGTTTTCTAAATGTCAAGTCAAGTAACCTATAGAACCTCACACTCTCAAGGCATGCATGAAACTCAATCAGGGATAAGGCTTCTAACTACCATTGTTCAGAGGTTTGATAATATGATGGAGAGATGGAGAACTTATCATGCTGGCAGATTCATACATAAAATAGATATATATAAATGACTAATCACAACAAGGAAGGCACTTATAATTCAAGTCATCAATATGCTAATAGGAGGATAGCTATCAGACATCAATAAACCTGAATAAACCTAAATAACACATTCAACCATAAGCATAGAATATACAGAAAATGGAAGCTGAACATATGATAGCAAAAGAGCTTAACTTAGGTCATGAGCAATATGAGAAGCTTGACAATAGTAATGGTCTACAAGTCCCCAAATTCGAACCTTTTCCATAAAATAAGTCTCAGGCTTTATAGCCTTTACAAAATATATAGATCCTAAAAAATTGGATCTATTTTTACAAAAAATAAACAAAATAATAGTTTTTTGCAAATTAGGTTAAAAAACCCTAATTAACTACTTGTCTAACTAACTGAAGAATTAGTTCACTGTATGAACCTTCAGATAACTGAGTTAACTGCTGATAATTACTGCTACTGGCCCACTGCTAGTTAAGCCACTTATTTCTCTTGATAGCTAGGTGTTGGTGGCCTTTTGCACGGTTATGTCATAGTAGGACTGAAATAGACCTTTTTCTGATGTTTTCATCTGCACCCTTCATCTTTAGCCTATTCCCCTGAGCCATATATATTTTCCAAAAAGTGGTCCTATATGCTAGAATTTGATTTTAAGCCTCTGTCTGCTTTCGGTGGCTAAGAGGCCAGCCTATCGGAACCGTTAGCTACCGAAAGTGGCGCTTTTGGTGGCTACTGGATTGCCCCAACGTCCGCCTAAGCCACTGAAAGCCCTGTTTTGAAAAAATCATTAGGTTTTCCTCAAACATGTCCCTGTAAGCCTATTTACTCAGATTTTTTCTTCAGTAGGCTCTGTGCTAGGAGGGTTAACAACACCCTCGCTAGTTTCAGGAGGTTGAAGGCTAACTGCATCCTCAACTAGGGTTTCCAAGGTGGGGTGGCTGCTAGGGTTTGCCTTAGCTTCCTTTAGTTGTATTATTTGGAGCCTAATCATCCTGTATAATCTAGTATTGTCCTTTAGGTACCTTGTGTTCATCCTTTTTAAGGAAATATATCTTTCTCTCTGCTCCAGGTGCTGGTTAATGCTTCATTATTTTTCTTTATTTCTCTTTCCAAAATCTCCATATGATAAATTTTCCTCAGTAACTGATTTATATTTTGAGTTTTAGGCTTGCTGGAGGAAGCCTTCTTTGTTGGTTCCTCTTGCTCCTTTGGTGTGGGGGAGGGTAGTGCTTCAGAGACTGGTACAATTTGCAGAGCTAGGTATGCACCTTCTTCTTGCTCTTCTTTAGAATCTGAGTAGGGTAGATTTAGGATATTTTCAATGTGTGTTTCAACCTCCTGGCCCTTCTCACTGAAGTCCAAGTTCCTTTTTACCTTCTTGGTCTTGGAAGAGGAGGGAGGCTGTTCTGCTGCTGCTGCTGGGGAAATGGCCCTCCTCCTTCTTCTCCCACTCTTTGGTGTGATGGAATTCTTGGCAGGAGACTTCCCTTTCTCTTTTGGCTGAAGGCCTGTCTCAAATCCATTCCAAAACAGAAAATAAGGCCATGCCATATTCCTTCTTTTCAGCAACTCCTGGACCAATAGCTGGATAAGGCCATGGTGGGACATCCTTCCAGCAATCTTGGATGGCTGGTCTTTCACTTGGTGTGCCAGATTTCCTAGACTTCTGTGTAAGTAAAAGAGAAAATTGAGAGGGATTTTACCTGTGAAGTGATTAATTAACTTGAAATGGTAGATCATGGCTGTGTTATATCTTCCTTCACAGGTTAGGTAGACCATAATGGCCTTCAGTAGTTGTTTCCACTTCTCTTCCAGCCATGATTATGGCACACTCTTCTTCCACACCACTCCTCTATGCTCAGGCTTTGGGAAAGATCTGAATTCTACATCTTTTGGTATGGTGGTCTTGAACCATTTTTCTCCTATGCTAGGGTGTTCTGTCACCTCAATGATTAGGGTTTCATATATGTGAAACTCCTCTTTGCCTATGACTGCTTTTGAACCATCAAATGAGAGGGCAAATGATTCAGCCACCTGCTGATGGGAGCCTTGTATCTTTTCACAAAACTTGTAGCAGCCAACCTCTTGGAAGAGTTTACAAACCTATGGATGTGCTTCTAAATAACTGATATCACCTAGCTCCTTCCTAAGAGTGGGTCCTCCCTTCGTCATCTTGATGAGTGCCTCTCCTGGGTACTTGCAAAATAATTCTCAGTTCTATGTACAGTGTGTTAGTAGGCTGCTTCCTTAGAGATAGTTTTTCTGGTGGAGAAGAATGATAAGCTCGAAGATGAAATTTGGTGGAGTATCTTGGCACTGATTATGAGGGTTTGTGCTATCATGATGGATGTTGAGATCATAAAGTGATGGCAGCAGCTGATCCTCTCGATCTCCTTTCCCAAGCAATCATATCACACATCAGTCAGGGTATTCGGTGGGCTTTTTGCTGTTATTTTGGATAGGTGGAAGGAGACTGAGGGTTTCTAGTTATATCAATCCTTTGCCAATTTCATAACGACCTTTTTAACTCATTTACACACACGATTTATGCAGGACCAAGTCTTTTCGATGGTTTGTCATGCCCTACACTGATTTTTCATCTTGCTAATGGGGTTGGATTTGACTATTTTCTAACCATTTCCTCACTTGGCCTTTTCGGTGGTTAATAGCCTCCAGGAGTTTGTCAGCTAGCTGCCGAAAATATGGCTTTTGGTGGCTAATGAAGTGATATATTTTTTGCCTAAGCCACCGAAACCTTCATCCCATCGTTGCGGTGAAATCCTGCTTTCGACAGATATAGGCCTCGTCGAAAAACCTGTTTAACTGCCGAAAACTCGTCCTTCCGGTGGCTAATGAGCTGTTCTGAGTCTCGCCTAAGCCATCGAATGCACCTTTACCAATTTTTCTCGATGCCTGCTTTTGGCGGTTAAAATCCTTCCTAGTCTTCTCTCTAAGCTTCCGAAAGCAATCCTTTTAGGTGGCTAATGAGTCTTTTGGAGTCTTGCCTAAGCCACCGAAAGTGTTATTTTAATTTTGCTTGCTCAGACCGCTTTCGGTGGTTCACCTTTATCTTGCGTTCAACCATTTAGCTGCCGAAACATAGCTTTTCGGTGGCTAATGAGCTATAAAAATCCTCGCCTAAGCCACCGAAAGCTATAACTTTTAAAATTTTCAACCATATAAAAAATAGAGGCTTTCAATTTGTCAGTCATACTTAGATATTTCAATACATGAATCCAATTATTCATACTATCAAAATAAATTTATTTTGGGAGATAACACCGTTAGTAGAGAAACTGCTAAGATAGGTATAGGTAGCAGTGATGCTCCAATGCAGCAACAACGCCGACAAAGCAATGTACCAACAAGGATTTTTGACACTCCTTTGGTTGGCCTTGAATCAATTGATGAGGGAACCGATTTTGATTGTCATGCCGGAGCATGATGAGACGAAGCCTAGGACTCCACATGGCTTTGGAGATGAATGTACTGTAGATGACCAGGAAACTTTTCCTGTAGCATCACGAGTTAAAAGCACCGAATCACTAGATCTCACCTTTTTGGTGGATGACGCTTGTGTTCCGATCAAGATTCAAAAGATTGTAGGTATTTATTAATTAATTTATTCATTTTAATCATGAAATTGAAATGGACATACGTTGAAATTATTATAAATTAATGGATTACAAGTTTCTGCAGGAAACAATGTTTTCTATAGAAATTTGAATGACAAAGCATTGGAGTTGTTTGGCCCCACCATTCGCACGCGGTGGAATAGCCAATATAACGCAAAGAGAGATGTATTGATAGACCACATGGTAAACTTGTTCAACAATACATTCAACAAGAAAGTGGTTACAAAATTAGTCGTCGAGAATTTAAAATATACCAGGGCCCAATATAGGGATAAATTGCTACTTGAACTCAAGCATGAGTGCCCTCCCATGGTTTTGGAGAAAGAGTGGAAGGCACTCATAGAGGATGCAAAGGAGAACTTGCTACAAAGACAAGGAAAAAAACCACAGCCTGGAAAAGCAAGGTACAACACATATCATCTTTTTAGTGAAATATGCTCATTTATTTTTTTCTTTTTTGTTTTAAGCAAGAATTCCAATATCTAACGTTTTTCAAATTTTTCATATATAGGCTACTGGACACCACCAAAGCAACCAAGGCTAGAGTGGAAAAGCATGGGAAACATAGACTGGGCCAGGGTGGCTATAGAAAACTAAGAGCCCAAATCATAAGAATTAAATGATTAACTGTGGGGAATATTTATTTGAAAGTAGCGAACAAATATCTGTTTTTGATACTGGAAATTTTATATGTGTTATGCATTGCAGGGAAATACGTTCCAAGATGCTGCCACCGAGGAAGACCTAAATATTGGTTTCAAGTATGCTTTTAAAATTGTCATTGAATATCGGAAAAGATTGGGGTAGAATCCAATCTCCCCAATGACACAGATGCAGGTAAATAACATGAATAAGGACATCATTGCACTATACTATTAAATTCTATTCAGTTTTGATTATATCACCCATAACTAAATATTTATTTTTTCTTTTAAGCACCAGTGCAACCGCAACAGTGAATTTAGCTGTACTTGGCACGTACCGGCTGATCTTGGGGTGTGCATGTCCCATGATAGTGGGGAGCAGAGTGGCCATTCTGGTATGTATGCTTTGGAAATAGAAATATCTATTGTGATTATAGATATTTATTTCCTGACGTATAATTATAAATTTTCTTCTTTCAATGGAAGACCGTGAAGCTCAGGAGGGTGAACCGCAAGAGGAGTGAGCAAGTAGAGAAACAATTAACACATCAGCTGTCACAACTACACATACAGGTAAAGAGAAATATTGTAATTTTAATCAAAATGATGAACTATTAATTTCAATAATATTTCAACATATTGATATGCCCATTTTTGTTGTTGCAGTTCATGCCCCTTCAGATTTGCCTCCACGCCCTACTCAACGACGTACAAGAAGTATGATACATGAGGGCATGGAAACAAAAATACTAGCATGACATGGATTTGTAGATATTCCACCAAATGATGATGATAATATCCCAATTATCGTCATTTATTACAATGCAAAAAAATAGAAATCAAAGAAAAAGTGGATGTATAAATTCAAGACTTGTATTTGAATGTATATCGATGTTGTTAGTATAAAACATTGTTTATATGAATTTCATCATTATGCTTCAATGTTTTTATGTTTATATGTTTTGATGACTAGCCTAGTTATGCATGAATGTTTATATGTTTTCTATTTAAACAACATCATTTACTGGGTAGGGGGAATTGAGAGTGGTGTGAGGCGGGGGGGGAGGGGCCATATGAGCTTCCACCTTCACGTGGTTGTCCCTGTTTAGTAGAGAATATAAAAATGTTCTCGAAACAGAGAGGATCTCAATAAGGTATAAATACTCTTTTATTACTATGTATTAAATATGGTTGTAAAATTTTAAATGCATGTCTATTTCTTAAAAAATTGTTAATAAATTAACATTTCACGGTTCATTGATTTCTATAGGTATTTGTAGTAGGATTTAAATGACTGTTTATTTGCTTATGTAATATTTACTCATATAAAAATTCTGTCTTTCATGATTTATGTAGGTCTTGGTGATGGAAATGTATCTCGTGGACAACTCTTATCAAGTTGTATGGGCGAATGGATATGGTGAAAGGACAATGATAAGGTAAGGGTTTTGACGTGTTCTTTATCCTTAATGTGTTTTTCTTTATTCGTAAATTCTAGTTCATTCTATTAGGATACAAGAGATACAACCAGTAGTAAATAACTACTTTTATACTATCATCCAAACTATGAGACAACCTTCTACATAAAACAAAAATGCTTCTTAGTAACATAGAAAAATAGAAGAAAAATCACGTAGAAGAAATTAGGCTTTTTTTGGCCCTTCTTCCTATAATTTCGGCATGATGAAACCCTAGGTTAAGAAGTTTTAATTTTTCAAACCCTAATTGTTCATCTATCTTTCAAAACTAAAATTTTTGAGTTGTATACTTGTAAATATTATTCTTAGGTTATTTTTGTTTCTCTTAGGTTTTAGACTTAATTTTTATGTGTTTTTGTAACTTTTATTTTATCAAAAAAGAAAGCCCCCAAAAAAGAATTTCTGTGTAAAACCCTAAAAACGCAGACTTGCTGCTCCCACAGTTCGAGCCCTGTCCTTTATCAAACACAGGTCTACAATATGTATTGTAGACCTCCTATGCCCTAGCTTCCTTCTCTGCACACTCAAAATAGAAAACAAGTTAGTATTTCAAACTATTTAGATGGTGGTGTATTTTGTAAAATATATCTTATTGATTTGATTAGTTTTCTGCCCTATTCGCATTAGTTTTTTGGGTAAATGTAAGTCTGATTTTTTATTGAGATTTGGAACCTTACATCTTTGAATGCATAGTGATATATTTCTGACATTATTTTACTGAGTATTATTTTGGATTTTCTTAGTCCTAATTATTTCTATTGAGCGCCGGGTGATGGTAAGGGACTTGATGATTTTATATTTCAGAGCTTACATACAGGATTGAGTGAATGATAATAACATTATGGTTAGCTTGGCACTAAATCTTCATTAAGTTAGTATTTTATATCTATGCTATCACATACACAGATCTGGAAATCATATGCTAAATGGAACTTAAAATGATTAACACTGGTTATTGGTTGAACTATTTTAAATGTTCTGATTACTGTGATGATAAACTTTCAGTTGTTGCATGACACATATGTGGACCATAAATTCATATGTCTATATCTTCAAAGGTAGCATATAAAGTGATGTTATTACATGATGAGTGTCTCCAAGAAAATTATGATATGGTTTATAAACTACAAATTGCATACTCAACTGTGCAACCTACTTCTCAATGCCAAAAGGTAATTTATGATGAATTTTTTTCTACATGAGATCATTCCTAGTAATAGAATAGAAATAAGATGTCATTGTTTTGTTGACTAACATGTCTCTTTCCCATCATGTGCTAAGGGGACTATTTTTATCTTATGGGCATATTTGATACTAACTTGACCAATTTTGGCCATGCTTGAGGTGGTTGCATAAGAAGGATAAACTTTTCATATTCATCTCTTCTAATAATGAGCAACATCAAAACAAATTACCACTAGTTGGAACTACAAAGATCCTACACATATTTTTTGGATGAACAACTACTCTTTTTCCCTAGGGGTTGAGTTATTTATTTATTTTTAATTAAAGACAAATTCAATGCACCTTATGTTTTTGTAGTATGATGAATTATCACTAGTAGATCTTCACATGTAGTAGATCAAGTGAGGATATTTCACGGGTGTCTCCAAGGAAATTATGATATGGTTTCTAAACTACAAATTGCATGCTCAACTGTGCAACTTGCTTCTGATCAATGCCAAAAGGTGATATATGATGATTTTTTTTTATATGAGATCATGCATAGTAAAAGAATAGAAATAAGTTGTCAATTTTTTATTGATTAAGATGTCTCTTTCCTATCATGTGCTCAAGGGACTTTTTCTTTCTTTATTTTGGGCATATTTGGTACTAACTTTGACCGATTTTGGCCATGCTTGAGGTGTTTGCATAAGAAGGATATTTTTTTCATTTTCATCTCTTCCAGAAATTGCAGGCTTGACCTTCTTTGACTTCATTTACACCCGCGGGATTCCTCAGTCTTCAAAGCTTGGGCTCACTTCATCTTCAGAACATGGGCTTCCTTTACTTCTAACTTGTGGGCTTCTTTAAGATTCTGCGGGTATCTACAGGCCTCTGCGGGCTTCTTCCAAGCTTTGTGGGAATCCTTCAAATCCCTTGTGGGATATTTAAGCCCTAGTGGGATTAACCTAATTTCAGATCACAATAATTTGATCTGAGCCCAATGGTGCCTATGTCTTTTATCGATGATATTTTTATAGATGTACCCCCTACCTTATCATAGAAATTAGTTCTTAGTGGTGCCTAGAATATCATTTAATTAATGTTGATATGATCCCTTTGGTGATTACAATGTATTTTATCTATGGTATTTTTATAGATGTACCCTTCTACCTTGTCATAGAATCCGCTGTAAGAGGTGCCACTTTAGCCTCTAATTATATATTTTAGCCAATTATTATGAATTTGTGCATCCTAATGGGGAAATATTTTTTGAGGCAATAATTAGGGTGCTTAGGGCCACTTTGGGTACTTTTGGGAACTTTTTAAATCATTATGCCTTATTTTTTAGAGTCGGTTAACATTTTTTGACCTCCTCCCTGAACTTCCCATTTATTTTTTTCCCTTTTACTTCAATATGTTTTTTCCCATATCTTACTTTCTCGATATATTTCTTTTCTATAAATCACCTTTCCTGTGTTATATTTTATCCATTTCTTTGCCTTTCCACGATTTTTTAATTTTTTTTTGAAACCTCCAGGTTTCGTCTCAATATCGATGAACTTTCGTTGCAAGTATTGCAAAACCGTTGAAACCCACGGTGGCTTTCCAGGAATACCGTCTCTATAGAGATGAATTTTCATGGAAAAATTACCGTTCAACTTGCATATTTCGTCGAAAGTGATTGGTTTTCCATGGTTTTGTGTGGAGAATTTTCTGTTCAAATTCCAGAATTCGTCGCTAGAGAGACAAAGTTTGTCGAAAGTGTTCCACGATTTTGCATGGAAACAAAATTTTTCCTAGCAGTTTGGGCCATATTTTCATCGTTATAGGGATGACAACTTTGTCGATAGAGCGATGAATGCGTGGAAGAAAATTTTGTTACAAATTATAGAATTTGTCGATAGAGAGAGAAATGTTCGTCGAAAGTGTTCCACGGTTTTGCGTTGAAACAAAATTTTTCCTACTAGTTTTTGGCCATATTTTCATCGTTATAGGGATGAAAACTGTGTTGATAGAGTGATGAAACTTAGAAAATGAATTACAAAAATTAATTTCAAGGCCATCGTATAGAAGACTCGTGGCAGCCAATTTTCATCTCTATATTGATGACTTATAAAGTTTGTTGTTATATCCATGAAATAAGTGCCACAAAACATCGTGACTGTTATTGTCGCAATTGAGAAAAAAAAACGCGGAAAGAGCAACGAAAAACCATCTCAATTTTGATATTATGTATTAGTGCAATAAGTACCCCACCAATTTTGGACATGGGGAACTACCTTAAGGAGCGCAAAGGTGATATTTTCCCTATTGGAGAAATTTTGGATAGAGAAATACCCTTCTAGAACATTCAGCCAATTATCTATGGCATCTGCATTGATCTGGCCTTAAAATAAAGGAATATCATAGTTAACTTGTACCTTGAATGAGGTTTCATCTCCAAAATGCTTGCTTGTTGAAGGTGCATTTGTAGTAGGATCTAGGCAAAATTATCCATCATCTCATTCCTTTGTCGCTCAAGGGATTCATGGAGTAGAGACTCGATAGGATTGTTAATGCAAAAATTGCTCAACCAGCTCTATGTGACCTACACCACATACAAACATCAATCTCATAACCTTTTTTCCTCATTTTTGACCTCCACACCTATGTTTAAACCTTATTCTCTCTAAAAATGCTCAAAAATATTAAAAAGGGCCTTAAAAACCCACAAAAGAGCTAAAAAGATCACAAAGGGGCTAAAAAACCCCAAAAGAGATAAAAAACAAAAAAAAGGGCTTAAAACCCTAAGTAGAGCCTCAAACCCTAATTAGGGTCCAAAACCCTAAATGAAAGAAAATGACAAAAACAATATAAATAAAGGGAGGAGGTCCCCATCACAACATGACTTATTCCTTCCATAGTGATTATACTTGCATGAGTACTTTGAGAGACCATCATTCTCAAACTATTCATCCCAAATCACCAAACATTCCATTTTCCCCACTTGCTCCCATTCTTGTGTGTTGAGTCACCCTCCATACTACCCAAATCTATGGAGAAGCAGTATCATTCTGAGTTGGGGCACGATGGCCCCCTTTCAAGTAAATCAGAAGGTATAACCGTCTCATTGTTCTTTGTTTAGATTTATAGATTATTTGTATTTGTTTATTTTTGTTCTAATCGTTTGTTTACAGCTATCTCTTCCATTGTGAACTCTACTCTTTTGTCCCTTTGATGGAAGGGAGGTGCATTAGCACATAGTTGAGGCTTTTACCCAGCTACAGTTTTGGCGACCATACTGGGTCGATCCCATTGGATCCCTGGTTTTACAAGTTTTTTGCAGCTTTCCTTTCATAGCCGGCCCTGATCGGGCCCTCATGAGGCTGATCCGAGTTTGTACGGCCCCAGTACCTGCCTATGTCAGCCACTGCCGACTTTGTTTTTTATTTTTTCTTGTTTTCGACTGCCGTTGCTGCTTTTGGGCTGAAAAGCGTGACCCAATTGCTGCTTTTGGGCTGAAAAGCACAACCCAGTAGCGACTCCAGCCCTGAAAAGTGTGACTTGATTCCTAGGGAAAAGTCACTGTTGTTTCTTGCCTCAAAGGCGACCCAGTCACTATGGTGTGGACTGTTTGTGCGACTTAGTCATCACTCTCTAGTAGTCAGAAGCAACCTGACTGTTTTTAAATCAGTTTTACATTTGTTTTCTTGTTTGGACAGTCCATTCACCACCAGTTGTCTGTCAGATGCAATCTATCTATTTTTATGTTAGTTTCTGCAAGTTATATTCTATTTTGCATTATTAAAACATTGGACATTAACCATCTTATTCATCCCTTCCTCCTTTACTTAGTCATCACCCTTCGGGGTCTTCTAAGATAATACAGGGGGTTTGATTAAGCTTAGTAATAGGAATTTATTTATGTCATTTTTCTTGTCCATTAAAAACAAGTGACCTTGGCAACTAGAGGGAGTGGAAACTGTTGGGGGTTTCACAATGTTTGCGTCCTCCCGTTGAGCACTAGGCATTTGGGGAGTGACCTGCAGATCTACGGGTGGACTTATTTCCACCTTGATGAGAACCAAACACTCCTTGGATTTGAGGGATACAAAATTGGGGTAGTCACATTACTGATTGACAACAAGTTACATTTAGTTTTCCATCATTATAGTTTATATTACACTTTGGTTTTGGCTTATTTTTTCAACTCTGTTTTGATCCAAGCCCTTTGTTTGGCCTTTTCATAGAAACTAGTATTATTTACTCATTACATAATTGAAAAAGTAAAAAGAACAATCTCATACACAAAGTACACACATTCACACCATATAATCCAACAAAACTCGGTTCATGACCCCGAGTGAATCATAAAACTAACCAATTTACTTAATCAAATCTTGCGGTTTGAGGACATAAGTCTCAACTGTCATAATTGTGGGAAGTTCTTGGGATTTTCCCTCAAAATTATTATGATGAGTACCAGGAACCCCGAAGTAGCTAGCCAATGAGAGGAATTGCTAAATGAAATGAGAAACAACCCCTTCCGATTGACTAGAAACACCCTTGTGAGGAAAAAGCCAAGCGTTGTCTTCTGGCAGTCTTCATAGCCAAGTGACCACCTATGAACCAATAGGAAGCCATTTAAATTGGGGTCCAAAATTCATTACTGGTTACTACTAGACAACAACCATTGATCCACCATGCTCTACCTCATGCCTAAGGGGGGATCCCCCTTAGTTTGGTTCTTTAGACCATCATTGTCGAGGCCCTCCTTAACAACCCTCCTCACCGTCAAAAGGCCACACGGCCTATGATTTTGACTCAGATTCTTATCAGTCCGAGATGAATCTTTTCACTGCACCGTCTAGGCCCATGGATGGCGTAAAACCCGATCCCTTCTTCAGAGGGGTGGTTGGCAGCGGACCCATGTCTCTACCTCACATCATTACCAACATCTTGGCCAACAGTCCCAGTACAGCTGTGCATGAAGTTATGAGTTAGATACCCATTAGTGGCGGTCGTGACACCAACTCCTGTCATTCCCACAGTACCACCGTTCATGCATGGAGGAAGCGACCCTTCTGCAACCTTCCCAACTATCCTCGTTGTAGGAAGTCAAGCTCAAGTTCCCATAGTCATGCACAGACATCATGCTCCTGCAAAATCCAGCACCATTGTTGGTCCCTCCTGCACCAACCTTGGGTCTAACCTCCCATTCATGGCTTGCCTCAACTTGCCTGATTTGGCCAGGTTAACCAATGACCCAATCAACCATCAACCCTATTGGCCTCCCATGCCAACCAAAATCCTGTCAGACATTCCAAATTTTTAAGGGAAGTCAGGTGAGTGCCCCCAAAACCACATTATGTCATTTCATCTATGGTGCTCGTCAAACAATGTTGTAGACGATTCAATCATACTTAGGATGTTCCAGCGCACCCTCATAAGCACTGCAGCCAAATAGTATATTGAGCTACCTCAAGCCTCTTACCCTAAATTTAATTCACTAGCCTTCATGTCCTAGAACACTTCCAATTCCCTGTCAGATACGAAAAGGGCATTGAAACCTTGTTGTCTTGCCGTCAGAATATCGCTACGCACATCAGCGACCACATCCATGAGTGACGGCGACGATGTAGCCTATGCAAAATCCAGCTTGATGACATGATTTTCCTTGATTGATTGTTAAAAAATTTGCTACCACTTATAGCCAAGGACGCTTCCTCTGAATGTTCCTGATCCGAGGAAGAGGGAATCTTGAAGGCCTAATAGTTTGATTTGATTTATTCTCAGTTTGGATACCTATACACCATCATTCCTAACGATCCCCATTTTGTAACCTCTCAACGCAATGTGTCGAGGGCATCCCATGCTGTAGATGGGATCATAGGTTCTGTCTCCCAACACCCAAAGTACTATGCAACACCTCTTATGATGCCACCGCACCCAAGAAACACCCCTAATGTTGCACAACCAAGCTAGGTACCAGATTATTCAAGGATGATGGCCTAGTCCGGAGCCACACCCTCTTATACACATCCCGTGCCAACTCAGCATGCCCACGCACCAACTTGACCAGCAAAACCATATTCGAGACCAATGACTAGATTTGTAGCCCCTCTAGCTCCTCCGGCCTACTATGCACCACCCATGCAAGCCAACCAACCGAACCCCAATAACCAACAAGGGAAAGGAAAGAAAAGTTGCGGAAGGAATCAGGGTAACAACCAACCATAAGGAGATGGCCAACATCCTAACCCTCCTAACAAGAATGGTGCTAACCCTCCAGCCCAAAACCCCCAACAACCTAATCATCTTGGACGAACTACTCTGTTACAGACTAATCATCTATGTAAATTGTGCAATGTCTACGGTCACTATACTCATGAATGCCCGCATATGGATCGTGTCTAGCAGTTTCTCTAAAACGAAGCTCAACGGGACACCAATGCGGTAGCAAAGGCTCAACCCAACCCAGCACCACCAAACCCTCCACCCATGGTGCTCTAGAATCCACTACCAATCCAAGGAATGGTTGCAACCACACCCCTTCCTCCACCTGTTCTTGCAACACCCACCGCGGCTCCACCTAGGGAGACTGGTATCCATCACCTGCTGACAATGCCAACTGAAGAAGTGAACCTCCAGACTAGACAAAACCAGTATGGGTCCACCACAGAAACCACTAACCCATTAGCAACATCCACCTCCGACACTCACAACATGCCTCTCCACTTACCCCCACTCCCCACTGACGGGGCGACTAGAGGTCCACAGTTTCCCATGCGACCCATCGCCAGCAATGCCACTGTTATAGCTTCCTTGAAATACAACATTGTTGACGATATGGCTCAGTCACCTACAACCATGTCGTCTCTCAAAGTGCTCAAAAAATTTTCACCACAGCGAAGAGAATTGTTATCTGCACTTGGTGTCGTGGATCCCTCCGATTCCATATTTATCACATTTAATTTGGATCAAGGAGAGCCAAGAATGCCATCCACAGTTGCCTTCCATATTCCGATCTCAATTCATAATTTGGTCATACATCGATGTATCATCGATGAAGGGGCATCCACCTGTGTCATGTCAACATTTTTCTGGGAGAAACCCGGGTCCCCTACCGTCCAACCATCCTACGCGCCTATGATGGTCACCACACCAAATCCCAGGGAATTCTTCCGCATGTCCCCATATCATTAGTCGGTAAGATGGTTCTAATTGACATAGAGGTTGTCAATGCTTAGCTTTATTATAACCCTCTCCTTGAACGTAGTTACATGTATGCTATGAGAGTCGTGTCATCCACCATTTTCCGCCTTATGATGTTCCCTCATGATGGGAAGATTGTGACGGTGGACCAATTTACTTACCATGATCCATAGGGCCCATCCACACCAGATAATGTCATCCCTACCATTGATACCTCCATTGACAACGTAGCCATACCTTCCTTGTCAGCTGTAGGTCCCATATTTTTCATTGACACTTCCATGCCGACTTCCTTCCCATCTTTACCTCCTCCACCAGCATCAATCGACACAATGGATTTGTGCACTCTTTCATCTAGCACCACTCTATTAGAACCGCAACCTCAAATACAATCAACAAGGAATTTTTGGGGCTCTCTCCCAGTCCATATGATTCCATTCCTTTTCCCACCATTTGGCATCGTGAGTAAGCCTGTTATGGCTACGTTAAACTTACCAAACTTTACATTGGGGATTTCGATGTGGTAGCTTGAACCACCCACCCTGCCTGCGATGCCCCAGTTTGTGATGACCCTTGTCCATCCCATTGAGATGACGTCACACCCCCCTCCTGGCCCATCAAAAACACCTTTTGTTACCGCACCAGCCCCGCCTCCTCCAAAAATCACTCGGGGAAGAACCACTAAAACAACCACCGAACCTCGCCCGACTCCACCTTGCGTCACATGCGACATAAAGGGTCACACAACCCAGAATTGTCCAAAAATACCCATCCTTCACACACACCTAGATGCCATGGATACAATAGAGAATGTTTCGGTAGTTATCATCCCAACTCAGCCAACAGTAAAAAACAAGTTGTTGAGGATGAACCATGCATGTGCACTTTGTGGATTGTATGGACATCATTCTCACCACTTCCAAGACTTGTCTGAGTATCAAGCTGCCCTTAGCAATATTCAGAAATATTTCCTTGAATCCAAAATCACTATCATTGAGGAGATCCACCCTCTAGTTTCTTCCTCGACCACCAAAACCATTTACATGGTGTCCAGCTCCACCGACCCTTCCATCTCCGCAACCATCGACGATCCATTGGATCTATCCAATCGTTGCTTCAACAACGACAAGGAGATACTTGAGGCCTTGTCTGTTCCTGAATACCTATAGGATGACTTGCACCATTGCTTGTTCGTTATCCCTGGGGAACCTTCATCAACATCAGATCAATATTCAGTAGATACCAAGGAATTCATCCATGGAAATGTGGATTGGTTAAAAAACCCCATCCTGACTCCCGACGCCTTCGAAGAAGGAAATATGGCCAACATTTTGTTATCACATATATAGTATCTAGGCTACCATATTCTATTTTTCAGACATAGTACATTTTTCAGCAAGATCTCTTACATATGAGATGCTGAGATGAGCAATTTTGACAGATCATTATTGTATTAGTGGACTATGGTACTCTCCCATGTCAGGACTGAGTCTTAGGACACTCAAATTTGAGGACCTATGTAGCCATTTAGTCATTACAGAGTAGTTATTGATGCCTAATTTTATATCAATGCTTTCTCATTGGACAAATGATGTTTCAGACGGATTATATTGCATGATTATGACTCATCTTTTTATATTGCGTTATGGTTATCATTGCTCTTATACTGATTTTTGTGACATGTATTAACTTGTGGTATCATGATCTGGCGGTCATAATTATATGGACTTGGATGTATTTTGTACTATGTATTGATGTCCCTACTTAGACTTGGAAGTTCTTGATTTATACTCATTAGTTTTACCCTCCTTAGGGAGAATAGAGGTAGTCATTCCCACCATTGTTTTGGCTTGCTAGTCTTGGCTCCATCATTCACTATCTCCACCCATCCATTACCTTCCAGTTTAGTTTTCAACCCGACTGACTTCTTGACTTATGGCATGGAGGACCTTTTTTCCCTCTAGAACTTTGTTGGACAAGCCTCCCTATTTCTATTGTGTCTCGGCTCTGAGTTGGTGACAAAACTTGCCTTTGGTAAGTTGGATAGTATGCCTAAATCATTCTGGTCAGTTTTTCCTATGTTTGGCATTGTGCAGAATTCCCCCTAGTCACTTGAGATGCTGACCTTATAAAAATATGTCCCAGATGAAAGCTACGATTAGCTATGCTTTTAAGCATTGGTGAAGTCCCAAAGGGTCATATAGGCCAAAAAGGCCATGGAATAAAATGATGTTCCTAATGAACTTGGATCAATTTTGATGTAGTCATGATGCCTAAGTTGAATCAACACTCTCTAAACAACTCACCCATTTGTGAGGTACTGCCATTCCTTGTGTTGTTGTTTGTATGACATTGGTTATAGTGAGTATTCCCTTTCCATATCCAAAGTGTCATGATGTTGAGTAGGAAGTCATCCTTTTCCTTAAGCCTTGTAAATTTAATCCTTCACCCTTCACTAGCAAAATGACTATAGTTATGAAGTGAGTATAGTCTTGAAAGTCTAAGTTTGAGTAATAATAAATAAAGTTCTATATTTGTATTGGTTGATGTACCGCTAGTGAAATGAATGCCACTTCTTGTGATTATTACTTGAATGAGTTGTAGAGCATGTCTTAGCCTTTTTCACTTGCAACAGATGAATGACAGTCTGAGTTATTATTGGTGTCTGATCAGTTAAAGATTGGTTATATTGTTTATTGGATATGATTAATGATCAGATAGAGACCTATGAGGGGTATGAGTATACAGCTTAGGTGGATTTGGACTCTCTGAGTCTAATGAGATAGTTTTTTCTTCAGTTTCGGGCACTTGTAGATATGATTAGGCTCATTTTTCCTCTCTGATGTAGTTTTTCTTTACAGGTTGATATGTTTGAGTAGGGAGATGTTTTAGTTGGATCTCCTAGGGTGTTGTATGGGAATAGGGGGGTGCAGCCACTTGTTTGTACCATTGTACCCCCATCCCAAATATCCTAGTGGGCTCAGTTTGATAACGCAGGCAATCTATGAGGCTATTTTGGCAGGATCGCGCTTCCCGAGGCAGATTAAAAATGATTAATGGATATTGAAGAAATTGATTTGGGTTACTGAGGTAAATAAATGGCATGGGATGAGTCACAATGATGAGAGTGATGTCTTCCACACCTTCTCCAGCAGTTGCAGCACCTAATTGGGCCCACACCTATTTTTGGGAATTTTTATATTATTTTCTGGAGCTTCTGGAAGGATCACAATTTCCTCAAGAAGGCATAAAGTCAAAGAATTAAATTATTATATTATTTTATTGTGCCATGGGGACACTCAGAGGGAGTTAGTCAAACACTTCTTGTACCCACCATGTGCTTCATTGATTTCTTGTTGAGTGGGTTACCTTTTTATGGGTGGTTTAGTCCACTTTGGTAAATTATGGTTATATTGATCCATGTGTTGTATGTTGAGCTCATCTCAACCATTGATTAGAACATTTCATATTTTAATCTTAGCCACTCATTTTCAAAGTGGTTAGGATTCGGTTATGAATGTGGTTCTCTCATTTGTATTTAAAGGAGAGAGCTTTTCATTTGTAAAGGGTCTTTGGCTCTTGGATTTGAATAATAGAAATATTTTTTTTTTGTGGAAATTATCGGGATCTGCTTTGCATCTGATTTTCTCAAATGGTGATTGGATATTCTTCTACTTCCTAGCATTGTGGAAATTCTTATGAGATCTATATTTTTCTTCTATCATCGTTTTGCCTACATGAGGGCGTTTTGGCTGGAGCGGTTTTGCAGGGGGACCTCAACTCGCTTAGTTTTCTTCGTCTTGGATCAGGGGTTTTCATTAGTTTCATTATGATATATGATTACTTCATTTTAATTTATTGTAGCATTTGGTTTCTTTATCTTGTATTGGAAAATCTGATATTCTTGACGTTTGCTCATGTAGGATAGGGGGCGCATTGGTGGCTTGTGGCTTACATCCTTTGCAGAAATCATTGGGATCTTCCAGAATTGATCGGGATAGCAAAGATCATCACTGTTAAATACTTCTACAAGAATTTCTAGGTATGATCTAACAGGTAAGTCTCTTCTCTTCAGATCTTATTCCATTGTACCTTTCTTTACTTCAATTTTTCTGAACAACTCCTAAAATACTAAAAACCCTAAAAAGCACTAAATATGGGAATAATCTGATCTTTGGCCAAACCATTTCTGGGTTTCATATATCAGGCCTCCTCTTCACTAAATATATTGCAACGCTGGTCAAATTCCTACTGGTTTGACCTAGATCTGATTTTTAGCTAGAAAACTGCATAACCCCCCCATTGAAAATTTGACCTGCCAGGGATTTGACGTTTTCTGATTTTTGACTTCACAGATGGATAGATCGGGTCCCACATAGTCCAAATCACCCTCAATGCTGTCCATATTCTTATCATTTTGACCTAGATCTGAGTTTTTGACTGAAATAGCCCTAGCGCCCTCACTGAAAACTGGACTTTTTCAGAAGTTACTTTTTTAGAAATCTGACAAGCTAGGCTAATAGATCAGTGCTTGAGCTCTCCAGAACACCCCAATGCTGAGCTAGTTCCTTCCAGGTTTCCCTAGATTTGAAAAATTGGTTTTCAACCCCCTATCCCCCTTCATCAGATTTGGACTTTTCTAGATCTGATTTTTCTTACGATTTTCTGATTTGGGTTTGTAGATCGGGCCATCCTAATCTCATTTCTCCTCCAATGCTGAGGTGATAGTCTCTTGGTGGCTACAGATATGCAGATATTATTCTCCAAGCCCTCCTCCTGCTGGATATCCTGTAACCTGAGTCTTCCGGGCCAAATGATTTTCTGGGTTCATAGATCAGGGTGTATTCCAGGTGGGTCCACTGAAATGTTGTGTTGATGCTGACTCCATTTCCCAAATGCATTAAAGGCACTGATCTCTATCTCTAGTGCTAACCTTGACTTGAGCTTACTCCCATTCTCTTTACCAACATCCATTGATAACTCAAGTTACCGATCTTTCGATCAGTCTGTCTCCTTGGTACTAGACAGTCCCAACTCTATTCTTGCTCACCCTATCATAGTTACATTTCCCAAGACAGTGGTCATCTCCATTAGTTTCTAGTACCTAAATCCTAGAGCTAGGGTTTCCATTTACCTTGCACCTTATGTACCTCAAAGCTACATTTGATTTGTTCTGGTGTCTAGGTCTGATCTCTCCTGTCGGGAGTAGATCCGGGTCTCCCCCATTGTTGTCTTGGACTTAGATAACAAAAATTGAAGTTTTCCTTGATTGGATTGACATTAGAGAGAATTTGAGGTAAAAAATGGGCCTCAAAAGGACCAAAACGTACTATAAAAATCAACCAATTACATTCTAGTAGATGACATCATCCCCCATGGTTGAGGTGGCATTGCATGAGTTAAGAATGCTTATTTGTCACATTTTCTATGGTGGATGAAAACCCATAGTTAACCAAGGGAGTGGTACAAGTACTTTTAAGTCATAAAGTGAAGTACTCACAATAAAAGTCATTTCACACTTTTTCATAAAATAATATTATTGTTATTTTCAAGTAAAGTACTCACAAGTCACTTTCTCATAAAATAATATTATTTTCATTTTCAAGTAAAGTACTCATAATTCATAAAAATGTCTTTTCACATTTTTTTATAAAATAATATATTGTCATTTTCATGTTTTTTTAATTTTAAATTATATATTCACTCAATTGTATTTAATATCATAATGTCAAACTGATATATATTAAATCTTGTACTTTTAAAATAAATTAAACTCATGAATGATATTTATATGAAAAAAATATGTTAGTTATGCATATAAATTAAATTCATTTTTGTTTAATTTTATTTACAAGTTCAATACAAATAAATGCTAAAGGACAATAATTTTTTGAGAATTTACAATGAATCTTAGTCACATCATTGTAGAGTTATTTTATTAATTTTATTTATAGTCAATTTAGAAAAGTAACTCAACCATGGTTATTTATATTGTGCATAAAAAGTAGTGTAGGAGATGAGTTGTCATATATACCTACCCCATAAAACCCCTAACTCATAATATTTTAATATGTCTTATATTTTTGTAGTACATCTCTTAGGAGGCCCATTTTTTACCTCAAATTCCCTCTAATGCAACCATCCATTTGGGAGTCTAGGCAGTCTTGGTTCCACCTCCTTAGTTGCTTGCCCCTCTACCATCCATCCTGGATCCACCTCACGCATGCAACTACAAGGTGGGTGATAACAAATTTCACCCAACATTTAAGGTCAATATCTCAACAAAACTGGAGGTTGTTAAAGAAATCACAAGGCAACTACAAGGCGGGTGATAACAATTTGGCGCTATTGCCGGGGAGGTAGAGGCCTACCTTGGTTCAACATACCTCACCTTTCCCGACGACATATTTTTTTTTGGTGAATTACTTGTGTGGTTCACCTGGAGACTCCACCTCGTGACTCCACTGAGGATCGTACCCAACATATTAATCATAATTTCTTAGAGCATACCATAAATCATAATGAATTCAGATGTATTTTCGAGGCACATGAACGAAGCAATCAAGAGCATGGTGGAAACTAGCAGACAGATAAACGAAAGGAATAGATGGAGGTCAGACTATGGGTATGAGGATGATCTCGAGCATGATTATAGGTATGAAGCTAGTTATCACAATATTTATGATACCCACTAACTTCCTCACCCATGCAATAAAGATTTCCTGACCATCCCGAGTGGACCTGTAAATCGACATGAACCTAGAAGTCAGACCCAGTCAAAGCCTTATAGCCAAGTAACCAGATCTATTAAAAAATAAGACAAACAGTCTCCTTTTGACTTTTTTGAAATACCGAGAGCGCCTCATCCTATGCCAAACAATTACACTAGGAGGTTGCCCCAGTTTAGTGGAAATAATGATGTATCTATTGAAAGTAATTTGGACATTCTCTGGGATTACATGGAATCTAGAGGGGCAGACAATGAAGATGTTTATATGCGAGCCTTAGGAGAATCCTTTCAAGAGGATGTTCAACTATGGTTTGATCATTTAGCACTAGGATCCGTCACTAGGTATGACATGTTCATAGATTTGTTAATTGATAGTTGGAGTAGGAACACTGATGATTCTTTAGAGTGTGAATCTAGCAATGATTATAATCAGTATATTGGCAATTTGATTTCTCAATTGGATAATTCCTCTCCTGAAATGTTCCAAATTATGAGTGTTCCTGCAATCCATAAGAATGTTACAGAGTACTTTGAGGATAATCTTTCAAAACCCCATGCTGAAATTAAGAGGGATATCAATAAAATCATACACGATACTTTGTTATTATTACTTGAAGCAATCACAGAGCAAATCCTGGATTTGATCCGTGGAAGGGAACCTAACATGCACCACCAAGAAACATCTTTAGTTGAGCCTTCCATTGATGAAGTCATTAAAGAGCCTTCAAAAGAGTAACTCCATAGTCATTTCCTAATTGATGATAATTTGAGTCAGTATCCAACCTATCTGATTCTGGATTTAGAGCTTTATCATATCACTGCAAAAGAAGAAAAGGTTGAAATTAATAAAACTTCCATTGAAGAGCAATCATGTGGTCATATTGTGGTTGAAGACCAAGCTTGTGAGGATAGAAATGAACATAGTGATATTTTTCCTTATCAAGTGAATGGTGATGATCATTTATCCTCAGTTGAATGTAATGAACAATATCAAGAAGAACAACCACATGGTGATGATATACTAGTAAGCAAGCTTGACCTAGAGCATTCTTTGTCACATCTGTCGATCTGGAATCTATGTCCAAATAATTATAAAGAGCCTCCAAGGAATGATTCTTGTAATGCTGCTATTATTCCCCGTCATATTTCTAATCAAGGTGATTTGGTTGAGGATATTAATCATAGTGAGTCTACTTCTTGGGATATTAGTTTCAATCTTTCCAATTTCTCTAGAAAATGTCCCATATCACATGTAAGATTGGTGTTGACACCTTTAGGTGATACAAATGAAGTTTTAATTTGTCAGTCCACCCTCCCATCCTAGCTCTTGATGTCCTTCTCTATGGTATCATGCAGTACAGATTCTAGAAAGTGCCAACTGGTCAATGGTAAAGCATTTTATCTCCTTTCATCCTTGGTGCATAATGTTTTCAACTTTGCTAATTTCTTTGATTGGGTGAATGAAAAGCTCTATTAAGGCCAATTCCAGATTTTCTCATTTTATAAACAACAAATGGGGTGAATCTCAATTTCTGGTTTAAAGATTTCTAATTTGTCCCTATTTTGTTTCATCATTGATCATAATGTGAGAATGATTGAGTATGCTGACCAAAAAGATGAGGGAAAAAATGATGGCCTAGGAGGGATGAATTATGTATCGTATTCTTTTCTTTCATAAAATTTAAACTTGCATAAATGTTATGATCCTATCGATCTATGGATGGAAGAAGTCTACAACAATCAATATAATCCCTGGCATGATTTCATTTCTCTTTATCCATATCTTTCTTTGATTTTCAAACAATAAGTTACAATAGCTTCAATTTTCATTCACATTACTTAAAACCTATCTTTGACTTGTTGTATCATTAACTGTAAAGAAATATCAATAGATTTGTTCAGCAAGTGGTTGCATTGGATTTATGATTTTACCTAACACTTGTCTAAATTGGTTAGAGTAGAGTAGGTAGGACCTGAATAAGCCTTTCCCGGCAGTAGTATAGAATCTTGCTTGGTTGTTTGAAGCTCACCTTTGAAGCTTTTAGTGTAATTTTGTTGTCTTGCAAAAATAAAAAATCAAACCTTTATTGAAAGTTATGGTTATAGATTAGATTTATTTTCTACTTTTTAGTTTCATGCATCTTTATTTTCAGTATTTTATATATTATCCACATATTGTTCTGATGACCGGTCTGTGAGTTTGGTATAGCTCTGGACATGTTGCAGGTAGTCAGGTACATTCTTGGTAGCGGCTGCAGAGCTGGATGGATTGAACAAGGATGCGAGAAGCAGAATGCGAAGACCATAGATTTTGAGGTTCTCAAGCGCTCTTTTCAGCAGAGGACTTATCCCAGCTGGAGCCAGATGTTATTACATATATAGTAGCCAGGATACCATATTCTATTTTTCAGACATAGTACATTTTTCATCCAGATCTCTTACATATGAGATGCTGAGATGAGCATTTTTGACGGATCATTATTGTATTAGTGGACCATTGTACTCTCCCATGTCAGGACTGAGTCTCAGGACACTCATATTTGAGGACCGATGTAGCCATTTAGTCATTACAGAGCAGTTATTGATGCCCAGTTTTATATCAGTGCTTTCTCATTGGACATATGATGTTTCAGATGGATTATATTGCACGATTATGACTCATCTTTTTATATTGCGTTATGGTTATCATTGCTCCTATACTGATTTTTGTGACATGTATTAACTTGTGGTATCATGATCTGGCGGTCATAATTAAGTGAATTTGGATGTATTTTGTACTATGTATTGATGTCCCTACTTAGACTTGGAAGTTCTTGATTTATACTCATTGGTTTTACGCTCCTTAGGGAGAATAGAGGTAGTCATTCCCACCATTGTTTTGGCTTGCTAGTGTTGGCTCCATCATCACTATCTCCACCCATCCATTACCTTCCAGTTTAGTTTTCAACCCGACTGACTTCTTGAATTATGGAATGGAGGACCTTTTTTCCTGCTAGAACTTTGTTGGACAAGCCTCCCTGTTTCTATTGTGTCTTGGCTATGAGTTGGTGACCAAACTTTCCTTTGGTAAGTTGGATAGTATGCCTAAATCATTTAGGTCGGTTGTCCCGATGTTTGGCATTGTTCAAAATTCCCCCTAGTCACTTGAGATGTTGTTGGCCAAAATTGAAAACTCATGTACTACCTGTGTTGAAAATATTGAATATGCGCTCATGAAAAATGAAAATTATAAAACTGTGTTTTTTTTAACATATGTAAAAAGGGAAAGAGCAATGAAATGCTAAAATACTCCTTGAAGAGTATAAGAAACGGTCCAAGAGGCAACGATTAAAAATATGCTGACCTTATGAAAATATGTAGTCATGATGCCTAAGTTTTATAATCCTGGTGGGCTTAGTTTGACAACGCAGGCACCCTAGGAGGCTGTTTTGGTAGGATCACATTTTTCGAGGTAGATTAAAAATGATTAAATGGCTATTGAAGAAATCGATTTGGGTTACTGAAATAAAGAAATGGCATGGGATGAGTCCAATGATGAGAGTGATGTCTTCCACACCTTCTCCAGCAGTTGCAGCACCTGATTGGGCCCACACCTATTTTTGGGCATTTTTATATTATTTTCTGGAGCTTTTGGATGGCTCATGATTTTTTCAAGAAGGCATAAACTCAAAGAATTAAATTATTATATTATTTTATTGTGCCATGGGGACAACCGGAGGGATTTAGTCAAACACTCCTTGGACCCACCATGTGCTTCATTGATTTCTTGTTGAGTGGGTTACCTCTTTATGGGCGGTTTAGTCCACTTTGGTAAATTATGGTTATATTGATCCATGTGTTGTATGTTGAGCTCATCTCAACCATTGATTAGAACATTTTGTCTTTTAATCTTAGCCACTCATTTTGAAAGTGGTTAGGATTCGGTTATGAGTGTGGTTCTCTCATTTCTATTTAAAGGAGAGAGCTTCTCATTTGTAAAGGGCCTTTGGCTCTTGGATCTGAATAATAGAAATATTTTTTTGTTGTTGAAATTTTTGGGATCTGCTTTGCATCTGATGTTCTCAAATGGTTATTGGATAGTCTTTGAATTCCTAGAATTGTGGAAATTCTTGTGAGATCTATATGTTTCTGCTATCATTGTTTTGCCTATAGGAGGGCGTTTTGGCTGGAGAGCTTTTGTAGGGGGACCTCAACTCGCTCAGTTTTATTTGTCTTGGATCAGGGGGTTTTCATTAGTTTCATTGTGATCTATGATTACTTCATTTTACTTTCTTGTATAATTTTGGTTTCTTTATCTTGTATTGGAAAATCTGATATTGTTGACATTTGCTCATGCAAGATAGGGGGTGCATTAGTGGGTTGTGGCTTACATCCTTCACAGAAATCTTTGGGATCTTCTAGAATTGATCGGGATAGAAAAGATCATCACTGTTAAATACTTCTACAAGAATTTCTAGGTATGATCTAACAGGTAAGTCTCTTCTCTTCAGATCTTATTCCATTGTACCTTGCTTTACTTCAATTTTTCTGAACAACTCCTAAAATACTAAAAACCCTAAAAAGCACTAAATCTGGGAATCGTCTAATATTTGGCCAAAAAATTTATGGGTTTAATATATAGGGCCTTCCCTTCACTAAATATACTACAACTCTGGTCAAATTCCTGCTGGTCTGACCTAGATCTGATTTTTAGCCAAAAAACTGCATAACCCCCCCACTGAAAATTTGACCTACCAGGGTTTTGATGTTTTCTTATTTCTAAATTCACAGATGGATAGATCGAGTCCCACATAGTCCAAATCACCCTCAATTTTTTCCATATTCTTGGCATTTTGACCTAGATCTGAGTTTTTGACTGAAACAGCCCTAGCCCATCACTGAAAACTGGACTTTTCCGGAAGTTACTTTTTTTTTTTTCCAGAAATCTGATAGGCTAGGCTAATAGATCAGGGCTTGAAATATCTAGAACACCCCCAAAGCTAAGCTAGTTCCTTCCAGGTTTCCCTAGATCTGAAAAATTGGTTTTCAATCCCCTAGCCCCCCTCATCAGATTTGGACTTTTCTAGATCTATTTTTTTTTGCAATTTTCTGATTTGGGCTTGTAGATCAGGACATCTTGATCTCATTTCCTCTCCAACAATGAGCTGATAGTCTCTTGGTAGCTACAGATCTGTAGATCTGCTGCTCCAAGGCCTAGTGCTAGCCCTCATCCTACTGGATATCTTGTAACCTGAGTTTTCTGGGCCAAATCCTTTTCTAGGTCCATAGATCAGGGTGTATCCCAAGTGGATTCATTCAAATGTTGTGTTGATGTTGACTCCATTTCCCAATGCATTAAAGGCACTGATATCTATCTCTAGTGCTAACCCTGACTTGAGCTTACTCCTATTCTCTTTACCAACATTCATTGATAACTCAAGTTATCAATCTTTCAATGAGTCTGTCTCCTTGGTACTAGACAGTCCCAACTCTATCCTTGCTCACCTTGTCACAGTTACGTTTTCCAAGATAGTGGTCCTCTCCATCAGTTGCCAGTACCTAAACCCTAGAGTTAGGGTTTCCATTTACCTTGCACCTTATGTACCTCAAAGCTACATTTGATCTGTTCTGGTGTCTAGGTATGATCTCTCCTGTCGGGAGTAGATTTGAGTCTCCTCCATTGTTGTCTTGGAATTAGATAACATAAAGTGAAGGATGCCTTGATTGGCGTGACAACCATCCATTTGGGAGTCTAGGAAGTCTTGGTTCCACCTCCTTAGTTGCTTGCCCCTCTACCATCCATCCTGGATCCACCTCACATAGGAAACTACAAGGTGGGTGATAACACATATCACCCAACATTTAAGGTCAATATCTCAAGAAAATCGAAGGTTGTTAAAGTAATCACACTCGAAGCATCATGCTCCCTTGAGGAAATCTCTTCGTACAAAGCACTTTTTTAGGAGTTCTGTGAAATCTTTGTTTGGTCCTACACCAAGATTCCTAGATCCATCCATCGTGGAACATCACATTGATACATGGCCTGATATGGCATCGTTGTGCCGGAAAAAATGACCCATTCATGCTTCAAAGGCTACCGCAGTCAAGGACAATATTGAAAAGCTGCGTACATCAAGTTTCATTTACCCCATTGCCTATACCACTTAGGTTTCCAACTCTATTCCTGTGAATAAAAAACAGGGAACCATCAGTTTCTGTACAAAATTCCATGATTTGAATTTGACATGTCTCAAGCACAACTTCCCAAATCCTTTTATTGACCAAGTCATTGACACATGCGCCGGACATGAGGTATTTCCCTTCATGGACGGTTTTTTCGGGTACAACGAGATTCAGATCCAGAAGGAATATCAATACAAGATTGCGTTTACAACCCATTGGGGCACATTTTCATATCGAGTGATGCCCTTTGGACTAAAAAGCACTAGAGCCACTTTCTATCCCGCCATGACATATTGCTTCCAAGACCTTAATCACATTATATTGGTTTATGTAGACGACCTTACCACTCGATCATAGAAGTGCTCACAACACTTAAATGACTTGCAACATGTCTTCCTGCGATGTCACAAGTAAAAAATCCACTTGAACCCTCTCAAGTGTGTTTTTTGTGTCCCAGTAGGCCATCTGCATGGGTTCATTGTTTACCACAAAGGGATGACAATTGACCCTCTTAAAGTTCAATCCATTCTCGACCTACTCTCACCACAGACTTTGTGACAATTACAGAGTCTCTAAGATAAGGCCAACTTCCTTCGCCACTTCATACTAGAATACGCGATGAAAACCCATAGTTTCTTGCATTTGCTTCATACCAACATTTCATTTGTTTGGGATTAGCAGGAGCAATATGCGTTTGATACACTAAAAAAATCCTTGGATTCCACCCCATTACTATTTGCACCTAACTTCACCCGGGAATACATTCTCTATGTGTCGGCCTCATAAAATTCCATCGCTAGAGTTTTGGTCCACAAAGACGATGCTTGTCAAGAGCACGTGATTTACTATGTTAGCCAGAAGCTAATTGGTCCCCCCCTATGATATTCTCCTGAAGAGAAGATGGCCCTCACCATCGTATTCTTGGTCCAAAAACTGTGCGATTACATTATCGCAAACCATATGCGAGCAGTGGTTGATTCCAATCCTATGCGATACCTCTTGAGCCGCTTCCTATGCGTCCACCATAGAAACCGCTAACCCATTAGCGACATCCACCTCCGACACTCACAACATGCCTCTCCACTTATCCCCACTCCCCACTAATGGGGTGACTAGAGGTCCACGATTTCCCATGCGACCCATTGCCAACAATGCCACTGCTATAGCTTCCTTGAAATACAACATTGTTGATGATGTGGCTCAGTCACCTACAACCATGTTGGTTCTCAAAGTGCTCAAAACATTCTCGCTACAACAAAAAGAATTGTTATCTGCAATTGGTGCCGTGGATCCCTCTGATTCCAGATTTATCACATTTGATTTGGATCAAGGAGAGCCAAGAATGCCATCCACAGGCGCCTTCCAGATTCCAGTCTCAATTCATAATTTGGTCATACATCGATGTATCGTCGATGAAGGGGCATCCACCTATGTCATGTCAACTTTTGTCTGGGTGAAACCCAAGTCCCCTACCCTCAAACTATCCTACGCGCCTATGATGGTGACCACACCAAATCCCAGGGCATTCTTCTGCATGTCCCCACATCATTAGTCAGTAAGACGGTTCTGATTGACATAGAGGTTGTCAATGCTTAGCTTTATTATAACCTTCTCCTTGGACGTAGTTACATGTATGCTATGAGAGTCATGTCATCCACCATTTTTATCCTTATGATGTTCTCTCATGAGGCGAAGATTGTGACAGTGGACCAATTTACTTACCATGATCTGTAGGGGATGGCCACACTAGATAATGTCATCCCTACCATTGATACCTCCATTGAAAACATAGCCATACCTTCCTTGTCACCTGTAGGTCCCTGATTTGTTGCTGACACTTCTATGACGACTTCCTTCCCATCTTTACCTCCTCCACTAGCATCAAGCGACGCAACAGATCTATGCACTCTTTCATCCAACACAACTCTATCAAAACTGCACCTCAAATACAATCAACAAGGAATTATTGGGGCTCTCTCCTAGTCCATACGATTCCCTTCCTTTTCCCACCATTTGGCATCATGAGTAAGCTTGTTATGGCTATGTTAAACTTACCAAACTTTACATTGGGGATTTCAATGTGGTAGCTTGAACCACCCACCCCACCTCCGATGCCCCATGTTGTGCTAACCCCCATCCATCCCATTGAGATGACGTCAAACCCCCCTCTTGGCCCATAAAAAACACCTTTTGTTACTGCACTAGCCTCGCCTCCTCCAAAAAGGACTCGGGGAAGAACCACTAAAACAACCACCGAACCTCGGCCGACTCCACCTTGCGTCACGTGCGACGTAAAGGGTCACACAACCCATAATTGTTCAAAAATCCCCATCCTTCGCACACACCTAGATTCCATGGATACAACAGAGAATATTTTGGTAGTTGTCATCCCAACTCAGCCAACAGTAAAAAACAAGTCGTTGAGGATGAACCATGCATGTGCACTTTGCGGATTGTATGGACATCATTCTCACCACTTCCAAGACTTGTCTGAGTATCGAACCGCCCTTAGCAATATTCAAAAAGATTCCCTTGAATTTTAAATCACTATCATTGAGGAGATCCACCCTCTAGTTTCTTCCTCGACCACCACAACCATTTACATGGCGTCTGGCTCCACTGACCCTTCCATCTCCGCAACTATCGAAGATCCATTGGATCTATCCAATAGTTGCTTCAACAATGGCGAGGAGATAATTGAGTCCTTGTCTGTTCCTGAATACCCGTGGGATGACATGCACCATCGCTCGTTCTTTATCCCTAGGAAACCTTCATCAACATCAGATCAATATTCAGTAGAGACCAATGACTTCATCCATGGAAAGGTGGATTGGTTCAAAAACCCCATCCCGACTCGCGATGCCTTCGATGAAGGCAATATGGCCAACATTTCACCCAGAATTAAGGTCAATATCTCAACAAAACCGAAGGTTGTTAAAGAAATCACACTCGGAGCATCATGCTCCCTTGAGGAAATCTCTTCGTACAAAGCACTTTTTCAGGAGTTTTGTGACATCTTTGCTTGGTCCTACACCAATATTCATGGATCCATGCATCGTGGAACATCACATTGATACGTGGCCTGATATGGAATCGGTGTGCCAGAAAAAATGACCCATTCATGCTTCAAAGGCTACCGCGGTCGACAAAAATATTGAAAAGCTGCGCACAACAGGCTTCATTTACCCCATTTTCTATACCACTTGGGTTTCCAACCCTGTTCCTGTAATAAAAAATAGGGAACCATCCATGTCTGTACAAACTTCCATGATTTGAATTTGACATGTCTCAAGGACAACTTCCCAACTCCTTTTATTGACCAAATCATTGATGCATGCGTCGGACATGAGGTCTTTCCCTTCATGGATGGATTTTCTGGATACAACTATATTCATATCCAGAAGGAATATCGATACAAGATTGCATTACAACCCATTGGGGAACATTTTGATATCGAGTGATTCCCTTTGGATTGAAAAGCACTAGAGCCACTTTCCAGCGTGCCATGACATATTGCTTCCATGACCTTATCCACATTATATTGGTTTATCTGGACGACCTTACCACTTGGTCACAGAAGTGCTCACAACACTTAGATGACTTGCGACATGTCTTCTTGCAATGTCACAAGTAAAAAATCTGCTTGAACCCTCTCAAGTGTGTTTTTTGTGTCCCAACAGGCCATCTGCATGGGTTCATGATTTCCCACAAAGGGATGATAATTGACCCTCTTAAAGTTCAATCCATTCTCGACCTACTCTCACCACGAACTTTGCGACAATTGCAGAGTATCCAAGATAAGGCCAAATTACTTCATCACTTCATACTAGAATACATGATGAAAACCCACAGTTTCTTGCATCTTCTTTGTACCAAAATTTCATTTGTTTGGGATTAGCAGGCACAAGATGCATTTGATACACTAAAAAAATCCCTGGATTCCACCCCATTACTATCTGAACCTGAATTCACCTTGGAATTCATCCTCTGTGTCGACCTCAGAAAATGCCATCGCTAGAGTTTTGGTCCAGGAAGACGATGCTTGTCAAGAACACGTGATTTACTACATTAGCCAAAAGCTAACTGGTCCCCCCCTATGATATTCTCCTGAAGATAATATGGCCCTCACTGTCGTATTCTTGGTCCAAAAACTGTGCGATTACATTATCACAAACCATATGTGAGTAGTGGCTGATTCCAATCATGTGCGGTACCTCTTGAGCTGCTTCCTCCAACAAGGTTGCACAACCAAGTGGGTAATCGTCCTTCGAGAGTTTGACTTGGAATTCATTGGCACGAAAAGCACCAAAGCATTAGCACTAGCTGCGCTGATGATAGACCTGCCCATGTTGTCCACACCACCACCACTCACGATCAACCTTCCTGACGAATTCTTATTTGTTATCTCCATGGAAGATCATTGGTGTGGGGGAATTCTCCTGTACTTGCATACCCAAAAATTCAAGGCTCACTTAAGCTGCAAATACAGAGGGCGCATCCAAAACCAAGCCGCTCTCCATGTCCTTATTGGAGTTTTTTTGTATTGTCAGGGCATCGATACCATATTATGCCGTTGCCTCACCCATGATGAGGCTGAACAGGTCCTCAATGACTATCATAGTGGAGCCTGTAGTGGCCACCTCTCTGGTTTAGTGATTGGTCAAAAGATTCTACGTGTTGATTATTTTTGGCATTCCATTTTTTCTAATTGCGTCGAGGTATTCAAACACTGCCGTAGTTGTCAACTCTTTTCCCCAAAAGCAAGAACTTCCCCCCCACCACTATGCCTCGTGGTCACAGTTGGTCCCTTTTGCAAGTGGGCGATCGATTTCATGAAAATCACTCCTACCTTAGTCATCAGACATAAATACATTATCATGGTTGTCGATTACTTCACCAAGTGGGCTGAGACCATTCCCACATTCAATTGCAAAGCTGACACGGTGACCCAATTTTTCTTTAACCATGTCATTTCACGATTCATTGTTCCCCAATAGATAGTCTCTGACCATGGTAAACATTTTGAAGACGCTGTTTGGACAGAACTTTTGACCATGTTGAAGTTTGAGCACCAGTTATCATCCTCCTACTATCCTTAGGGCAATGGAAAAGTTGAAGCGGTCAACAAGATTATCAAGACCATGCTTCAACAGATGGTTGGAAACCACAAAAACAATTGGAACCACATGGTATTTTTCTCCCTTTGGGGCTACTGCACATCCACAAATACCACCACTAGATTCACCCCAGTCCATTTGGTACACGATGTTAAATTGGTACTCCCCATAGAGTTCCAGATCCCATCACTCTACCTCACCGTGGAACTCCTTCCCAACACTTCACCTCTAGAAGAACACCTCCTCCTCCTTGAAAAAACCAATGACGACCGTCTCCTCCTTTGACTCCTTCTCAGCCTCCTCCTCCTCCTATGTGGATTCATCATCATCATCCATAGGCACGTCTCCCTATGCTGCTGCTCACACATACTCAACACCAACAACAATCCTCTTCATGAGATAAATCCACTCAGGGGGAGCATGGTAACAAGTGACAATAAGCTCATCATCCAAATGTTGCCAACCATCATCTGTAAATCCCTCATGTAGGCGCTCAATATGCTGCCAAAGCTCATCCAAAGTACATCGCTCCCTCCTGCATCCCTGTCCAGGTGGATCTAGTTCCTCCACCCTGCCCATTTGACGTTGATACCCTTCTAGCAGGCGAGGATCGACATTTGCACATGCACACAAGTATGTCATTAGTCCCTGCACATCAACTAGTTGCCAATAAGCCAAGTACTCTATATATGAATGTAAAAATATAAAGCATCATGTATACATACCATCTGGTCCCTAGGCATGGTCTGGAGGTTGGGACATCTCTTGGTCTCCCCTGAAGTCCATCTCATGGTATGGGTAGTCCTCAATGACTACCAGGAGTTGTCTCCACTGATCTAGAATATCCTAAGTAAAAAAGCAGCTCACTACGTTGGCCTCCTCATGCACCCTCATCTCCCACCATCTGGGGATCTGAGGCTCTCGAGGTCCACCATCCCGCACTGCTAAGTATGATTGAAGGGTCAGAACTCTCTCAAAGAAGAAAGAGCACAGAAAGGAAGAAAAATAGAAGTCCCATCCAACCGTCTTGGCATGGTTCAGTGCATGTCAAACCACGGTTAAGTAAATCTGGTCCCATCCATAATATGTTCCCACCATTGCACTCTCCACCATCTGGAGCTTCCCCACGGATATTTTGTACTTCCTAGACGAACCCAAGATCTGCAGCACCATCGCTGCAACTTCCCAAGTCGACACACTCTCAATATTGACAAGCAAGATATATGACCCACACACACATGTAGAGGCATAACAGTGCCGCTCATAAAGGTCATCCAAAATCTCCCCATGTGAGAGTTTTGGATCCATATTTCCAATCACTCCTAGCATCGGGAGCCCAGTTAGGAAGTACACATCCCACAGTGTAATATCAAGATGCTGCCCCTGTATAATGGAGCACTCTCCCCCAACATCCCAAAAGCTCACCAAGGTCTCAAGTATCAGTTGCAAGGTCTTCATTAGAGGAACTTGCATGTACTTGAGAAATCCATAAGGGGCTAGTGCATCCCGCACACCTGCGGTTCTCAGAGCCTCCCTCCGCATGTATTTGCAATCCCTCTTGCTCCACACAATTCGAGCCATCCTCCAAAGTAACCAAATCCTTGTTAGGCACAACCATAAGAAAAAAACCCATCCAGGGGAAAACTCACTCTTTTTTAGCCAGAACCTGTTAGAATAATCAACCCATAGTTACCTACCTTAGACATTAATTAATCCATTTTTGTCTTATTTGCCTAGTTTCCAATATTCCACTCTATGCAAGTTGTCTTCCACATGCCATAGAAGTAAAACTTGCTAAAATTGAGTCATGGAGCACTTGGGAAACCTCATGAAATCCATATTTAGCATATCTTCTTTATTCAATATCCTCCCTAGCGCATATCTTCTTTTTCTGCTAAGTTGCCTGCTTTATTGAGATTTATGGCAAAAGGGAAAGTAAGACTAGGTGTAGTTGACTTGTTTTTTTCCCTCATCATCCTCCATTATTTTCTCCTAGTAAAATCATGTATGAGTTGTCTTTCCATCACTTATTAGCTTGCCTACTTGACTTTGCCAATTCATGAGCCTCTAGGTAGATTTAGAAACTACTTTATGCACCTATGGGGATTTGACTAGATTTAGTAAGCCTACTTTTTGACTATTTCGAATGGCATCCTTATGCGTTTGAATATATCATGTAATTATATATTGTAGAAGCCTATGACTTCATACGTTTGGCTATTTTACACTCATTCAATACAGATTAGTGTTATGCTCCAGTTTCAGTCTCCTTTGTGTGTAATTTTTCATGTTTGATTAGCAATTTTGTGAGTGCAATTGTTCTATCACTTGGGTTCAATTTCCACATGGTATCAGAGCCTTTGTAGATCAATTTATCTCCTTCCATATTGCTATTCAAGGTTCAACATCTTGACTGGGAGCACATTTTACTGGTTGAAGGGCACAGTTCAGAGCTATGGATCAATCTCAGAAGATCATCTTGACTCCATTTAATTTCTTTGAATGGAAAGCAGAGATGGAGATACTATTGAGAGCGAAGGGTCTCTACAGAGTGACTATGGAAACTAAGGTAGAGCCCAATGCAACTACAGAGAAAATTAAATGGCACAACAAGAGGGATGAGGCCTATGGTCTTCTGTGTCTGAGCATATCCACAAACCTCCTCTTCCCTCTTGATGGATTGACATCACCTAATGAAGTATGGGAGAAGCTTGTAGAGATTTTTGGTAAGACAGATGAGATGAGAGGACATAAAATCGAGAATGAATTGATCTCTTTGAGTCCCAGCAGCTTTGAATCCCTGCAACTCTACTTTTCCAAGTTTAAAGCCCTTGTTTTGCAGCTAAAATAGTGTGGAATTGAAAAGAAGGAGCAGCAACTATTTTTGGCCATACTCTTGAAGCTTGGCCTTGACTATTTAGTGTTTGTTTTGACCTTTCATGCCACCAAGTTGACATCTCGATCCTGGAATATTCCTAAGCTTGCAGAGTTCATGGAATCCCTCACACAAGAACATGATAAACTAGTAATGATGGGCACCATCAAACCTTCCAAAGACCAAGATTTGGTTGCTGGAGATTCGAGGGTGGATTCAAAAGGAAACAAGAAAGCTAAGAAGCCACTTGAGCAAAAGAGAGACAAGAACGAGTCTCAAGAGGAGCCCCAAGGCTCCAAGAAGAACTTCCAGAAGAAGAAGAACAAAGGAAAAATGAGCAAGTGTGCATACTGTAGTAAGGGATATCATCCTGAAATCTCTTGCATGAAGAAGCAAATTGACATGTTGACCCAAATCCTAGAGAAGAATAACATCTCCCTTCTTGATTTCTCAAAGAAGAGGGAAGGAGGATCAAATTCAGAGGATAGAGAGAGAGTACATGCTTTGGTTGTTGGCACATCAAGCTCACCTAGCTTCATCATAGACTTTGGAGCTTCAAGACATATGGTTTCAACCAAGGAGGCATTCTCCTCTCTTGACATGTTGAAAGGTCCACCAATAGTGCTAGGAGATGACTCTCTCATTGACAGTTTGGGGAAAGGAAGGATTGATCTTGACCATGGTAAGTTCAGTAATGTATTGTATGTTCCATGTCTTTCCTCTAACCTCTTGTCAGTGTATCAGATGATTCACACAGGGTCTCCAAAGAAGGTCATATTCTCCCCTGATGATGTTGATATCATAGATATCTCAAATGGTAAAGTCATTGCAAAAGGAGTTGTAGATCACACTTCGAAGGTATAGACATTTTCACATTTTCTGCCCTACTCAAACCCCTATGCTCTTCTAATTCATGCTAATGAAGAAAGCAAGATTTGGCATGAAAGATTTGGCCATCTTAACTATAAGTATCTTTATGATCTAAGTGAAAAAGAAATGTTCATAGGGTTACCAAATATTAAATTTTCCAAGGGAGTCTATCAAGGTTGTATCCTAGGAAAACACCTAGAGCATAAATTTGAGAAAGCTAGTCATGAGAGAACCTTTGCACCTCTTGAGTTGATCCACAGTGATGTTTCTGGTCCATTTTCTCATATGTCAATGAGTCAAACCAAATATGCATTGAACTTCATAGATGAATTTTCTAGGTATTGTTGGGTTTACTTCCCGAAGAATAAGTCTAAAGTTTTTGGCCTCTTCAAAGTCTTTAAGGCTTTGGTTGAAAACCAGTTTGGGAGGAGACTCAAGATCCTCAGATCTGAAAATGGTGATGAGTATTTCAAGTCTAAGTTCATTCAATATTGTGAAGATGCAGGTATTTAGATGCAGCATTCAATCCCATACACACCACAACAAAATGGTGTTGCTGAGAGAAAGAAAAGATCACTAAAGGAGATGGCAACTTGTATGATGGAGGCCAAGACTTTGCCACCAAAGTTTTGGGCCGAGGCTATAAACTGTTCATCCTATATCCAAAATATGATGACTCATAAATATCTTTATGGTATGACTTTTTTTGAAGCTTGGAGTGGGCACAAGCTATATGTTACCCATTTCAGGATTTTTGGCTCAAAGGCTTGGGCTAGAATTCCAACTGAAAAGAGAAAGGATTTGCAGCCCCAAAGCCAAGAGTGTCTGTTTGTTGGGCACACTAAATATTCAAAAGGGTACAAGCTGATCAATTTGAGCACAAACAAAGCCTTCATTGAAAGGAGTGTTCAGTTCCAAGAAGATCCTTTAGTAGCAGTTGAAGTTGGAGAGTCTTCTTCACCACCAGAACCATTGAATGTAAGTGAAGAGACAAATGAGTTTGCTAATTCTGATATGTCTGATAATGATGATTTAATTGTATATCTTGACAGTCCTACAAGACCAAAATGGTTAGCAAAGACCATTCATGCAGCTGGGGAACTAGCTGGAAATCCTTGTGATCCTAGGAGGACTAGATCTCAGTTTGAGAGTTCCCTGTGTATGAAAGAGCCTTTGTTTGCATAAAAGTGCTATCTGATGGTTGAATGAGACCCACAGACATATGAATCTGTAGCACATGATCCAAGATGATAAACAACCATGGAAGAAGAATTCAGCTCACTCCAGAAGAACAACACTTGGGAACTGGTTGATCTTCCCCTAGGGAGGAAGCTATTTCAATGTAAGTGGGTTTTAAAAACTAAGTTTGCTGCTGATGGTTCACCTTTGAAATATAAGGAAAGATTGGTATCCAAGGGCTACTCACAGGTAAATGGTATTGAATACAATGAAACCTTTGCACCAGTGGCAAAGATGGACTCCATCAGGCTAGCCTTAGCCATTGCAGCTTCGAAGCAGTGGGAGGTACATTGCATGGATGTGAAGTGTGATTTCCTAAATGGAGATATTCACTAAGATATTTACATGTAGAAACCTCAAGGGTTTGTTACTAATCCATCTTTTGCGTGTAGGCTAAAGAAATCATTGTATGGGCTTAAGTAGGCCCCCAGGGCTTGGTATGCCAAGATTGATGGATTTATGCTGTCATTGAGTTTTGTTCGATGCAAGTCTGATCCTAATGTTTATTTGAAGCTGATTCATGGTTCTTTGATGATTATTTTATTGTATGTGGATGATCTTCTGATTACAGGAAGTTCAAAGAAAGAAATTGCCTCCTTGAAGGATGCAATGAACAATGGATTTTCTATGATAGATTTGGGGTTGTTGAGCCAATTCTTGGGTCTCGAAATTGATCAATCCCAACATGGAATAAAATCAAATCAGTCCAAATATGATTTAGATTTTCTTAACAAGTTCAACATGAAAGATTGCAAGCCAAACAAGACTCCCTTCCTTTCAGGAGTTAAGCTTGAAGAAGCAGGTTCTTCTCCTATGGTAAATAATACACTGTATAGGCAATTGATTGGGTGTTTGTTGTACCTTACACACACTCGAACTGATATTTCTTATGCAGTAAGTGTGGCTTCAAGATACATGGATCAGCCTCATGAGATGCATTAGAGAGCAGCCAAAAGGATCCTTAACTTTGTTCAGGGAACAAGAACTCATGGGATCTTCTACAAAGCTAAATTTGATCTTGATTTGATTGGGTTTACTGATAGTGATTGGGAAATTGACAACACAGATTAAAAGTCAACATCAGGATATGTGTTCATGCTTGATGAAAGACCAATCAGCTGCTCCAGAGAGAAACAAAGTGCCATATCACTCTCATCTACAGAAGCAGAGTACAGAGGAGTTGTAAATGCAGTAACTCAATGTTTATGGTTGCAGGGGATACTTGGTGAGTGTGGCTTCGAATTAGAGTTTTCAACTATTATCTATTGTGATAATCAGAGCACCATTCGAATCTACAATGATCCCGTTTAGAGACAAAGAACCAAACACATTGAGATCCATATGCACTACACCAGATAGCTTGTGCATGATGGCACCATTCACCTACTCTTCTGTGCATCTTCAGAACAAGTAGCAAACATCTTCACCAATTTTTTTGTGAGAAGACATTCACCAATCTCAAATCATTACTGCGGATTTTTGATCATGCTGTGAAGCATAATTGATAACAAGATTTTCAAATTTTGTTTTACTGTCCATTTTTAAGGGAGGATTTTCCCACTGGGTTTTTGCCTCTTTCCTTGGTTAAATGGACATGCAGTATGTAAAGGGTGACTAAGCCTTGTTTCTAGGCCCTATAGTTTTCTGATATTTACTCATAAATTTAGGCTTAAGGGGGGGTGTTAGAATAATTAACCCATAGTTACCTACCTTAGACATTAATTAATCCATTTTTGTCTTATTTGCCTAGTTTCCAATATTCCACTCTATGCAAGTTGTCTTCCACATGCCATAGAAGTCAAACTTGATAAAATTGAGTCATGGAGTGCTTGGGAAACCTCCCGGAATCCATATTTATCATATTTTCTTTATTTTAGATCCTCCCTAGTGCATATCTACTTTTTCTGCTAAGTTGCCTGCTTTATTGAGATTTATGGCAAAAGGGAAAGTAAGACTAGGTGTAGTTGACTTGTTTTTTTCCCTCATCATCATCCATTCTTTTATCCTAATAAAAGCATATATGAGTTGTTTTTCCATCACTTATTATCTTTCCTACTTGACTTTTCCAATTCGTGAGCCTCTAGGTAGATTTGGAAACTGCTTTATGCACCTATGGGGGATTTGACTAGATTTAGTAAGCCTACTTTTTGACTATTTCGAACGGCATCCTTATGCATTTGAATATCTCATGTAATTATATATTGCAGAAGCCTATGAATTCATAAGGTTGGATATTGTACACTTATTCAATACAGATTAGTGTTATGCTCCAATTTCAGTCTCCTTTGTGTGTAATTTTGCATGTTTGATTAGCAATTTTGTGAGCGCAATTGTTCTATCACTTGGGTTAAATTTCCGAAGAACCAATGACCAAGTTGTGTCTTCTGTCCAAATAGTTGTGACTCCAAGTCACGACTATCTCCTCGACATAATCGATTGGGTCGCTACCGCTCTATTGAAAAGAGAAACCTAGTTGCGACTTCAGCCTCAAAAGGTGCGACCCGACCTAAAAAACCCTTTCAGGGAAGACTAGGCCCCTGGGTGAGTAAACCAAAAAACCAAACCACTAAAAGTGAAGTTTTTTTCAAGTACTCTTACCTGCAAGTCGTAGATCAGAAAATCACCAGTTGAAACAAAAGAAATTAGCGAAAGAATTTTGGGGTCCTCCACTCCAACTCAACATTGAACAGTAACAATGACACTTTTCATGTGGTCCCCCCTATTTATAGGCCAAATTGGGTCTATTTTTATTTCAAGCACTATAGATCCACTCAGAGTCTGTTTGGCACGCTGTTCACACTGTTGGTTTCATTTTTTTGTCCTCTGTCTTTTGGTAAGACCCTTCTCTCATGTCTAACCCATGATTTTCTGGAGCCTTTCTTGAAAGTCACCCCGATTTGTGTGCCTCCATGCGGGTATTCCTCTGTATGTCTTGGCATGTTCATGAGCTATCCACTCCATCCATAATGCATAGTTAACCACCTTTCACCACCATCCATCGTCCTGCAAGGGGGCACCATTATATTTTTTCATTTACGACCATCAACCATATTCACAACATAACCTTGGTTCATATATCGAACACTCCCCCTTGCTAGGTTGACCATTATGGAGTTTCTCTTAAGCTCTTTTCTGACTCCTAAATGAATGAAAAGATCATCGAGCACCCTTGCTCCCTTTATTGCTTGTTAAATTATTGGAAAGGGCATCTACATAGTCTCATTTATCTCCTTTTGTGGACTGTACAGACTACCATAAAAAAAGGACCACCTCGACAAACACAAGCCATGAATGTTTACCTCTGCATCCTTTTATGCTTTCTCGGGCATTGGGACTGAACTTTACGAAAAATATCATTATGGGTTGTCTTTAAGCTCTTTTCTAGCCTTCTCATCAAGAAAATATTGCCGAGCAAACTTGGTTTTGTTCATGCTCGTAAAATTATTTGAATGATCGTCCAGTCAGTACAGGTTTAACCTTTTTCAGCCTGATTGGACTACCAACGGTAAAGAAGTCTCACATCCCCTAAAAAGGGTGGGAGAGCTCTCCCATGTACACTTTTATCCCTTTTCAGACATAGAAGACTATCAACAAAAATAGACCCCATTGGATTTTTCTTCATGTTTTCAGACTCTCTACAATTGAAAGCACCATCAAGTATTTACTTTCTCGGGATTGCTAAAAATACATGAGATTGTGCCAAAACAATGTCTTTAGGCACCACCCCATATATTACAGTTAGGCAGCATCCCCCCATTGGGTCTCCTTTATTAAGAGTATTTTGTGATGAGTCTTCCTTGGATCCCCTAAATATCAAAAGTATAAGTTACCTCCCCCACCAAGTATTTCCCATATACAGTCCCTAGTCCCAGTATAACAGCTATGATCCCTCTCCCATGAGTCTGTTTCATTTGCTGCCGGGTCAGCCCTGTTGTCATTAATTTGAAAAAAATAAGTTTTGTCTCCCATGATTCATTTCCCCTCCCCCCCCCACTCAGTGTGTCAATCCCCAGATTGTCCCACATCTTTGGTTATCCCCCTCATGCTTCTGGTTAAGGAAACAACATTGCCTTGGTTAGTTGCGGTCTCCCTCTATCGACGACAACACATCTATTCGAGAGGATAGACCTATAGGTTCTTGTATCCTGGTTTCATTAACCTTATTGATGAGTTCCTTGGACCACTTGAGAGGATTCCTTAGTGCCTTTTGGGATGGTTGTGTCTAATGTGCTTGACTTTAGCTACATCATCGCACTGTTGAGATTCGTACATGGTATTGGTCCATGCAGTATTTGCTCGAAGAACCTGGTTGTCACCTGACTCTAGCAAATTGGTGAGTCTATTAAGGGACCCAGACATGTTTATGTCCCTTGTGATTTCGAGTTGTGTTGGAAACAATGTTCAAAAGCCCCCATAGTAGTGCTTCTATATAGATTCATGATTGATGCGACATATTGTACCATAGAGACTCTGACTCTCTGTCAATAAGTCCCTATAGTTATGTAAACTCCTAGAACCACCAGGTCATCAATTGTGAATATATCATTGTCCATGAGAATTCCATGGGTCCTATGTATCAGTTCTTCAGATCAGTATTGTATTCATCCTCTCATTGAGGCTACCATTATGTAACAACAATTGTATAGGACCGACTCTTGCATTTTTGAGCCTTGGTCCTATTATTTATTCTTTTGACATTGTTATGAGCATGGGTATTCCTGCCTTGTCCATATACATGTCATGTATTCTTTGTATCTCACCCATTGATGGGAACCAACATTAATACAAAGCCAAAATCCATCGTATCTCGAATGAGGAAGCACCATTTCTTCACAAGTCTCTCCACTATCCCCAATATCCTATGATGTTTGTCAGCCATACGATGAGCTCCTGCCCTCACACATTAGGTGGAAATCTATTAACACAAAAAATTTCTCAACCAACTCTACACGACCTACACCACATACAGACATCCATCTCATAACCCTTTTTCCTCATTTTTGAACTCCACACCTATGTTTTAATCTTATTCTCTCTTAAAAATCTCAAAAATATTAAAAAGGGCCTTAAAAACCCACAAAAGAGATAAAAATATCACAAAGGGGAAAAAAACCCCAAAAGAGATAAAAAACAACAAAGAGGGGCTTAAAACCCTAAGTAGGGCCTAAAACCCTAATTAGGGTCCAAAACCCTAAATGAGAGAAAAGTACAAAAAAAACTATAAATAAAGGGTGTAGGTCTCCATCACAACATGAATTATTCCTTCCACTGTTATTATACTTGCATGAGTATTTTGAGAGATCATAATTCTCAAGCTACTCATCGCAAGTCATCAAACATTCCATTTTCCCCACTTGCTCCCATTCTTGTGTGTTGAGTCACCCTCCATACTACCCAAACCTATAGAGAAGCGGTATCATTATGATTTAGGGCATAGTGGGCCCATTTCAAGTAAATCCGAAGGTATACCAGTTTCATTGTTCTTTGTTTAGTTTTATAGATTGTTTGTATTTGCTTATTTTTATTACTAATCGTTTGTTTGTAGCTAGCTCTTCCATTGTGAATTCTGCCCTTTCGTCCCTTTGACGGAAGGGAGGTGCATTAACACATAGTCTGGATTTTTACCCAGATACAAGGATCTCCTGCTCTTTCATCTCTCTCGTCTTTCCCCTTGGGAGGTCATTTGCAGCGACGAGAGTGATCTTCCCTAGGTTAAACTAGTTCGAGACCAAACTCTCTATACCCTGATCTCATTGGGAACATGCACTAAGAAACGATCAAAGAGCAGATTTCTCTGATACCACTAATTCGGATTTATGTGTGAATGGAATGAAACAACAGATAGATGATCATCAACATCACCATATTGCAAATATAACACAGATACAATAAACACATATTCTATTAAATAGAGAAATAGAACAGACTGTAAATACAATAGCTAGAATGGTGGTAGCTATCTTTGAGAAGAGATGTGGCTGCTACACTCATCTGTGCAAAGATTAATAAAAAATGAGGCCAAAGGGGCCTATTTATAATAAGAATAAGGGAGAGAACAAAAAAATTCCAAAACAAAACCCCAGAAGATAAATCGTCATAAAGTTTGAGGCCCCAAGGTGGTTAGTTGAACAATTAACTTCCCGAGGTCATAACTTTTGCATACGATCTCTGATTTAGGCACTCGATATCCTATTGGAAAGGTATATCCAAGATTTACATATCTTGGATGAGGTGAAATAGATTTTAAAACCATCCATTTGATTCCTTGAATCACCAAAAAATATCTTTTAGGGCCTCAAAACGACCCAGAAAGTTTGGGACCTGAAAAACTGTAGAAAAATAACTAGAAAACTGCCACAATGGACAATTGTCTTGAGCCAATGGAATAGGTGGGTGAACACCTATCTCCATATGGATCAATCCTCCCCCCCTTAGGAAGCAATGGTCTCCATTGCATCTAATATTGTATCATATCTTGAACTATGCATTGAGTTGATCTCCTGGTGCAACATTTGTTGAAGTGAAGAGGCTGTCTTTTTTGACATTCCGAGAGGAATGTAATCGTTGTATGGATGATTTGATTTTGGATGAGAACGTTGAATGTGTGGCCTTTCATCGTAGGGGTACTCATTTATATGAGGAAATTATGACTCTATTTTCTTCTTGCGTCTGACGAGCAGAGACACTCTGTGCAGAGGGTGTGGAGGTCTCTGTGATATGATGGTTTCCTTCAGACACAATTGTGAAGATGGATAATTTCCTGGTGTGGGAGCTTATCTTGCTACCCTATGTGACTATGGCATGTGCAAATGTCTTTGGGATCTGATAGATTTGTACTCCCAAATTGACAATGAAACTACGAGGTTGACTCATATACAACATGACACTTCCACATATATGGTTGTGTTAAAAGAACATCACAGACTTCAAGAGGGACCACATCACACAGTACCTCATCTTTGAAAGGATTGATTCCATTTGGTAGGAGGCATTGTTTAGTAATGCGGATACCTTATCCTTGTCCTAGCCAATTGGTGTTGTAGGGTTTCAAGTGTGGTGTTGTTGGAAGTTCCAATATCTTAATGATTTCTACTGAGATCAGGCTCTTTTGGCTTCTGTTGTCAACAACAAAGTGTAGTAGGATTCCATTTACCCACATCTACGAGTGGAAGAGGTATTCCTCGGCCTTTGAATCTCTAGGATCCTCTATTTGAATCTGTGTGGTAGCAACAATGGAAGTGGGGTATGCATCATTGATCTACTTCCCATCGTCTGTAGCTGTGGCATTGGGTTCTTAATCGGAATCAAGATCTGATTCTAAATATTTGATCTCGACCACCAATGACTGTTTTGAGCGACACTCATCTATGTTGTGACAAGGGATTTTATGAAATTCACACCACTTCCAAGTATCCTTCTTTGTCTTTCCATTCCCCTTCTGTTCTTGTGGAACTGATTGGTTGTCTTTCCTTGTCCCATGTTCTACGGGCTAGGGTTTCCCTTGCTTTCCTTCTGCGGTGGGTTCATACGTATAGAGTCTCGCTTTTTCTTTTGTTGAAATTTATTCTTGATTTTGAAAACATACCAATGCGCTGATCCAAGTGAAGCGATGTCGAGGAATTCCATCTCAGTTCCAATGTACCGATGTATTCCACTATGATATTTCAGTATCAAGTTCTGCTCAGAGTCCTTGATACCCATATTTGTGTGCAAGGCATGAAATTTGTTGGTGTACTCCGACATCGTGTGGTCCCTTTCTTGATGCATAATGGTCCATTTGGTGTACTAGTCATCATAGTTTCCCACAAGATAAGTTTTTTCCTTGATGAGTCTATGAAAGAGGCGCAAGTGGGATTTGTCTCAAACATTCCAAACTTGTCTGATGAGTTTTTCTCCCAATAAGTACCCTACCAATTTTGGATATGGGGGACTGCCTTAAGGAGTGCAAAGGTGATATTTTCCTTGTCGAAGAAATTGTCAACAAAGAAATACCATTATAGAACATTTAGTGAATTGTCTAGGGCATCTGCATCGATATGGCCTTCAAATAAAGGAATATCAAAGTTAATTTGTACCTTGAATGGGGTTTCATCTCTGAATCGCTTGCTTGTTGAAGGTGCATTTTCCATAGCCGACATTCGTAGCAGGATCAGGGAGAAACTATCCATCATCTTGTTCCTTTGTTGCTCAAGGAATTCCTTGAGAAGTGACTTGATAGGATCTCCTGCTCCGTCATCTCTCTCTTTTTTTCTGCCATGGAAGGTTGTTTGCGGCGGTGAGAGTGATTTTCCCAATGTGAAACTAGTTTGATACCAAACTCTCTATACCCTGACGTCGTCGAGGACATGCGCTGAGAAAAGATCAAAGAGCAGATTGCTCTAATACCAATGATCCATATTTATGTGTGAATGAAATGAGAGAACAAACAAATAATCATAAACAAAACCATATTGCAAAGATAATAGAGATACAATAAACACATATTCTATTAAATAGCAAAAATAGAACATATTCTAAATACAACATCTAGAATGGTGGTAGCTATCTCTGTGAAGAGATGTGGCTTCTATGCTCATCCGTGCCAATATTAATACAAAATGATGCCAAAGGGGAATATTTATAATAATAATAAGGCCGAGAACCCAAAAATTCCAAAACATAACCTCAGAATATGAACTGTCATAAAGTTTGCAGCCCCAAGCTGGTTAGTTGAACATTCAACTTCCCGTTGTTAGAATAATCAACCCATAGTATTTACCCACTTAGACATTATTTCATTTATTTTGTCTTATTTGCCTAGTCCATGAGTCCCACCATGTGCAAGTATCTAATTGCCTATCCATAGAGGTCAAACTTGCCATTATTGACTCATGGAGCACTTGGGAAAGCCTTAGGAATCAAATATGCTTTATTCCTGGCCTCCTAGGTGCCCTTCTGCTTTTTCTGCTTTATTGCCTGCTTTTTCAGTGTTTTAAGGCACATAGGAAAGCAATCCTAGGTGAGGTGAATCAGCTTTGTTGCCTCTTCCTCCTCCACTCTTTCCTCCATGCAAAATCATGTATGAGCTGCCATTTAACCACTCTTTAGCTTGCGCATGCGCCCTTGCTAATTCGTGGGGTCCTTGATAGATTTGGGATCAGCTTTTTACACCTATGGGGGATTTGCCTATTTTGGGTAAGCCTGCTTTATGCTAGATTTGGATGCTTCCGTATGCATTCGATTTGCTCATGTATTCTATATATTCAGCAGCCTATGTTATTACAGGGTTGGCTATTGTACACTCAGTTAATATAATTTTGTGTTACAGCTCCATATTCAGTCTCCATTGTTGATAATTTTGCATGATCAATTGTTAATTGCTGTGAGTGAAATTAATCTACTGCAGTCTTGAATTTCTACACCCGTGGTCATAAATTTTGCATACGATCTCCGATTTGGGAGCTTGATAGACCATTGGAAAAGTATATATGAGATTTACATCTTTCAAGTGGGGAAAAATGGATTCCATTAAAAACCATTTACCTCCTCGAATCACCAAAAAACGCCGTTTAGGGCCTTAGAACGGACCCAAAAGTTTGGGACCTGAAAATCCATAGAAAAATAATTGGTAAACTGGCACAATAGGAAATTGTTTTGAGCCAATGGAATAGGTGGGTGGCCACTAATATCCATCTGGATCAATCCTCCCCCATTAAGAAGCAATGTTCTCCATTGCGTCAAATCCCGTATCATATCTTAGACTATGTGTTGAGTTGATCTCCTGGTGCGACATTTGCTGAAGTGAAGAGGTTGCCTTTCTTTGACATCCCGAGAGGGATGTAATCATTGTATGGATGCTTTTTTTTTCTGGATGAGCACCTTGAATGTGTGGCCTTGAATCATAGAGGTACTCGGATAGATGAGGAAACAATGACTCTATTTTCTTCATGTGTTTGATGAGCAAAGACACCCTATGCAAAGGGTGTAGAGGTCCTTGTGGTATGATGGTCTCCTTCATACACAATTATGAAAAGGGATAATTTCCTAGTGTGGAAGCTTATCTTCCAACCTTGCGATACTATGGAAGGTGCAATTGTCTTTGGGATTTGATAGAGTTGTCCTCCCAACGTGATAATGACACTGTTAGGTCGTGAATCATATACAACATGACGCTTCTACATATATGGCTGTCCTAAAAGAACATCACATACTTAAAGAGGGGCCACATCACACAGTAACTTGTCTTTGAAAGGATTGATTCTATATGGTAGGAGGAATTGTCGAGTAATACAAATACCTCGTCCTTGGCTTATCCAACCGTTTCTGTAGGGTTGCAGGTGTGGTGTTGTCAGAAGCTCCAATCTCTTGATGAATTCAATTGAGATCAGGTTCTTTTGGTTTTCATTGTCAAGAAAAAAATGTAGTGTGATTCCCTTTACCCACATCTACGAGTGGAAGAGGCGCTCCTCTGCCTATGACTCTTTAGGACCCTCTACTTGAATCTATGTGGTAGTGACAATGGTAGTTGGGTCTGCATCAATGATTTGCTTCCCATGTTCCGCAACTGTGGCATTGTATTTTGAATCGAAATCAAGATCTGATTTTGAAGAGTTGATCTCGATCACTAATGATTGCTTTGAGAGACATTCATCAGTGTTGTGTTAAGGGATTTGATGATATTCCCATGCAATTTCCGGTGTGCTTCTTTGTATTTCCATTCCCCTTCTTTTCATTAGAGGAAATTTCAACTAAAAATGGGCCTCTTAAAAATAATTAATAAAATAATAGTTAAAATAATAAAATAATATTTTTTAATTTTGGAGGAAGAAAAGAAAAAAACTACTTTTTTGTTTGTATTTTTGACATATCTCCCCGTGTTTTTACTCAATTTTCAATTGGGAGAGCTCGTTGGATGCGGAACTAAATTCTACATCCAACGAGTACCCACTCGGCATACTTTTGAAGGACCCCGCTACCCCAAAAACAAGAAATACCTGAAAAAACGTGATGATGACATCATCATCACATTTTTTAGGTATTTCTTGTTTTTGGGGTAGCGGGATCCGTCAAAAGTATGCCGAGTGGGTACTCGTTGGATGCAAAATTTAATTCTGTATCCAACGAGTACCCACTCGGCATCCAACGAGCTCTCCCGATTGAAATTTGGGTAAAAACACAGGGAGATATGTCGAAAATACAAACAAAAAAAGTATTTTTTTTTATGATACCTATCCCCAAATTTATATTAAAAAAGTGTTTAAGACCTATACGGTATTTCAAATTGAAAGCAATTTCATTGGCTAACACATGATGACATGGAATTTGAATCAAAGTTAAAAGGCCCATTTTGAGTTGAAATTTCCTCTAATGCTTGTGGAGTGGACTGATTTTCCTTTCCTTGTCTTGTATTCTACAGGCCAGGGTTTCCCTTTCTCTGCTTCTGTGGTGTGTTCGCAGGTCCAGAGTCTCGCTTGTTCTTTTGCTGAAATGTCTCCTCAATTTTGGCAGCATACCGATAGGAATATACAGGTGAAGAGATGTCAAGGACGTCCATCTAAGTTCAGATGTAACGATGTAGACCACTGCAATATTTCAATATCAGGTGCCTCTTGGAGTCCATGATACCCAACTTTGTGCGCAAGGTATGAAAGTTGTTGGTGTACTCCAACACCGTTTGGTCCCTTTCTTGAGGAATAATGGTCCATTTGGTGTACTGGTCATCATAGTTTCCCACAGGGTAATACCATTCCTTGACGATATCTACAAAAGAGGCCCAAGTGGGATTTGTCTCAAACATTCCATACTCGTCTACTGAGTTTTTCTCCCAATAAGTACCCCATCAATTTTGGACATGGGGGACCGCCTTAAGGAGCGTAATGGTGACCTTTTCCTTGTCAGAGTAATTATGGACAGAGAAATACTCTTCTAGAAAATTCAACCAATTATCTAGGGAATCTGCATTAGTCTGGCCTTCAAATAAAGGAATATCAAATTTAACTTGTACCTTGAATGAGGTTTCAAATATGAAATAATTTGTTGTTGAATGTGCATTTGCCACTTCTGACATTCGTAGCAGCATTTGGGTGAAACTATCCATCATCTCATTCCTGTGCCGGTCGAGGGATTCCTTGAGCGACAACTTCATAGGATCTCCTACTCCTCCATATTTCTTTTCTTTTGATATGGGAGGTAGTTTGATTTTTAAAGCATACCAATAGGGAGATCCAAGAGAAGAGATGTCGAGGAAATCCATCTTAGTTTCAATGTACTAATGTAGACCACTGTGATATTTCAGTATCAGGTGTCGCTCAGAGTCTTTGACACCCGAATTTGTGCACAAGGTATGAAATTTATTGGTGTACTCCGACACCATCTGGTCCCTTTCTTGACGCAGAATGGTCCATTTGGTGTATTGGTCATCATAGTTTCCCACAAGGTAATACTGTTCCTTGATGTCATCTACGAAAGAGGCACAAGTGGGATTTGTATCAAACATTACAGACTTGTCTGATGTGTTTTTCTCCCAATAAGTACCCCACTAATTTTGGACATGGGGGACTACCTTAAGGGGCACAAATGTGATATTTTCCTCGTCGGAGAAATTGTGAACAGAGAAATACATTTTTAGAACATTCAACCATTTATCTAGAGCATTTGCATCGATCTAACCTTCAAATAAAGGAATATCAACGTTAACCTGTACCTTGAACAGGTTTTTATATTCGAAATTCTTGTTTGTTGAAGGTGCATTGGACACTGTCGACATTTGTAGTAGGATTTGGTCGAAACTATCCATCATCTTGTTCCTCTCTCGATCAAGGAATTCTGCAAGCAATGACTTGATAGGATCTCCTGCTCCTTTGTCTCTCTTTTCTTCCGCTATAAGAGGTCTTTTGTAGTGACGAGAGTGATCCTCCCCATGTGAAGCTAGTTCGAGACCAAACTCTCTATACCTCGACCTCATCGAGGACATGCACTAAGAAACGATCAAATAGAAGATTGCTTTGATACCAGTTATATGAATTTATGTGTGAATGAAATGAAAGAAATAATTTTATTCTCTTATTTGGAAATAAATAATAATTATGTGTTTTTTGATACAATATGTTCTACCTTTATCTCTCCCAGATGACTTTGACAACAACATAAAACAAATTATTTATGTTCTTGGAAAATACACGAGGTAAGTAATGTTTTATATGGAAAATGTACTTGGTCCATGATTTGTAGCAGAACTTATTGACATATTATGTTTTTCCCACAAATTTTATATATGGATTGATATTATTTTATTGCATCATTTGTAGGTGGATTTCCTCAAAATAAATCCATAAAGAAGATATAAGGTATTGGAAGAGAGAAATTCCCCGACTAATGTGTGAAATGCAACAATATCTACCTCCAACATTTTTCAATGCACAATAACACTACCTCATACACCAAGTTGAAGAGATTGAATTATGTGGATTGGTACACACAAGGTCGATGTGGATGGTGGAGAAGCAGTTGAAGTTGTTGAAGGATCTTGTTAGACAAAGAGCACACCTTGAGGATTCTATGGTTGAGGGATATATGGTATATCAATGCATGGTATATATTAGTGAATATCTACCTAAATTAGTAGAAAATATGAATGTGCCTCGCATTTGGCATCTCAACTCTATCAACAAATATGAAGGGGAGGTCCTATTGAGGAAAGGTACAATGAGGACCGTGAAAGGTAATTATTAGATTTTGTGGAATTAATATATTACACATGCATTTTTCCAATTTTATTTTATCATACTGATTTGTTATTTTTTTATTAATCCTGGGTATTCAACTATATTAAACTATTCATGTAATGATATCTAATTAATGATAGCGAATTGTTATTTTTTCATATAGTTGCTCGAGTGTGGGTTGCTTTACATTTATACATTGCAAACAACCTTGATTGGATGGAGCATTGGATATAATATTGTGAAGAAGGATTTGGTAGGTTAACATGGGAAGGGATGAGTGAGATGATTAAAATATCTCATCGTCATCGACATCAATTTCCTGATCTTACGTCACAAAGGGAAGTTGATTTAGCCTACAGTTTAAAATATAAAAAGGCAAGTAAATTGTTTACACTCATTTTTCTAGTTACTTCCCATTTTTTCAATGTATTTAGTTTGTTTAAGTTTTCAAATATATTTTCTAAGTCCTATATGACATTTATTAATTCACAATGTATTTTTTACTTGTTGTCAATGTTGCAGTTGAAACATCACAAGGCTATGTGGTGTAATGGTCGTAAATTTTGTATCAAAATGTTGGACGATAAGATGAAAACCTCGGATTGTGGGATAAATGCAGTGTTTAAGGTCACCAATGTTTCATTTAGAAGTGACAGACATCCAGAAGAAACTGAGAATAGTTACTATGGGCATTTGGAGGAAATAATTGAGTGTGATTTTAATTCCTTAAATTTTTTTTTGTTTGAGGTGAAGTGGTACAGGCTACAGATGCATGAACGTGATCATGAAAGAATTGTTATTGAGCATGATAATGGATTTCCCATGGTTAATACAAGGGAATTTGAACTAGGTACATAGCCTTATGTTCTTCCAAGTCAATGTGAGCAAGTCTTTTACTCATAAGTACCAGGTAAAGCAAGTTGGTCATACGTTGTTAGATACGATCCAAGAGGAAGACCACTAAAGTATAATCATGTATATGATGAAGATAATCATGAAGAAGAAGAAGATGATGGTGATTCATATCGGGAGCAAGTGGCTATAGTCAATGCGTTTGATGAAGAAGTTGAAGAGGTTGATCATCCAAATGTAGTAGACGATGATCTCATTGTCGATGTCGATGACTATATTAGCGAATATGCCATTGATGATGATGTTGATGTGAATGAGCCTTTCATCAATATTTATTTTGAACTAGATCTTGATACAAATGTTGAGCTGGATGAAGAAAAAGATGAATTATATTTAATTGTTGAAGAGTAGAGGCACGTGTTTATATATTTTATGTCATTATGATCTTTATATGTTTTTGTTTCCAAATGCCTTTTTTATATGTTTTTATTTCCAAAGTGCATACCCAAGCAAAGCGTTTATTTGTTGTTAACAACCTCTTTGTGGGCATAATTCGTGAGCCTGAAAATTAGTCTACGGGGAGAATTTGTGAGCTTGAAATACAGTGTGCGTGCATCACCTCACCTCCAGTTCGAACCTAGATAACCATGACCGAACTTCAAACATGGGCGTCCAAGATGACGAGCACAACTGAAATGCGAGCATCCTCATCTGCAACCCCATTTGAAACAGAGTTGTCCACAGATGATAGGGTAATAGTAAAAAACTTCCAGGAGAATTCTGATGCATGGAGAGATGCAAAGATGTGGCCACCAGGTATGGAAACTATCCTGAGGAAAGCATAATTTTTTGACTTTTTGTGGGGAATGTTTAGTTATGTTGATGAGGAGATAGATGAGGCAATTTCGAAATATGATGTTGGGAATACAGAACTTATAATTTTGGGGAAGCGAGTATACCTTGACCCTAATTTGGTTGCCTGGGCTACAAATATTCCACGCAGAGGGGGAGCGGTTTTAAGCTCAAGGAAAACCCCCAGACAAGAGAAGAACTAGATGGCTAGTAAAATTTGTGGGAGAGAAGTAAATGTTTTGAGGAATGGTTTAAAAATGCAATATGTCCCTCCTGGAATATACACAACTTTGATTAATATTGTCGTTAGGACAATTCTGAATCATCACAGGGATGGCATTTTGGTTGAATGTATACGGGTAGTGATAAATTCGGTGGAAGATATACCTACAAATATTCCTTATCTACTAGCTAAGAAACTCCACTCTGCCCTGCAAGAGAGCCAATTAAGGAAGGTTAAATTTAGTTTCTCGGGCACACTTCAAAAAATTATTGATTTATGTTGACCCCATGCTACTGAAACATAGATTGGTGATATCAAGCAGCATGGAAAAATATCTTTTCCAAAACCACTTGTTCATAAAACATACCTTAGGAAATGTAAAAGAAGGGAACATAATGAGGAATTGCTAGTACAATATCCTCAGCAGAATGAGGAATTAGTACAATATCCTGAGCACCATGGGGAATTACCATTACACCCTGTTGAATAGAACGAGGAATTACCAGTACAAAGTCCTGAGCATCATGGTGAATTACGAGTACAGTATCCTGATTTGGTCACAAATGGTGAAATTCGTGCTACCATAACTCTGAAAGAGTTTAAGGGGCATGTAGATAGAGGTCATTAGGAGGAGGTGACAGGTAATGAAATGGAAAAAACTACTTCTCACTTTTCCATTCCTTAAGACATTCTTGATATAATTCCTCCTAAATAGTTGTAAATTGAGTATGATTGTTCTTCAAAATCAGAATCAGGGGCTTCCGCTATGCATTTAGACATTGCATGATATAAGTTTGATAGTATGTTTGTGTTCATCTTATATGATAAAATTGAGCATTTCAAGGAACAATCTTTCTATATATGCAATTGGGTGGAAGAGTGCTTGAGAAAAGATGATAATATTTTACAATGCCTAAAATAGATAGTAGTGTTGCAGAAGACAATTATGGATAATCATTTCAGAGTGAACATAATTATAGAAGGGAAAGACGAAATGGTTAAATTATTATCCAAAGAAGTAGAAAAAAACACCGATGATGATGAAAAAGAAATTCAGTCCGTGAGGGTTGCGTATGAAGAGGCTTTGGAAATATCTAATGCTGAAGCGAGTGAACTCATAGAAGAGTTGAAAAAAATACAACCTGTTCTAAATGTACCACCAATGAGGATAGAAATGGGTCCTTTATAGGTAATGGAGAAGAAAATTAAATAATATGAATAGGTAGTACAATAATATCAGTTGAAGTTGAAAGAGTGGGAGGGAAGCTATGGAAAAAAAGTTGGAGAATTAGAATCAATAATTTCCGATTTGAGAAAAAACATTTTCTAGGCAAGATGATAAGGTGAAAGGAACAAGGTTAGCAAGGATCTCTGAAACTTTAAAAATTAAAAAACAAAGTAGAGGAAAAAAAATTTCTTCTGAAGAAGGTGGTGAGGGTGAAGGTAAGGGTACCAAAGGAGAGGATGGTAAGGGTAAGGGTGAAGGAAAAATACTCCTACAGGTACAATTTCCTTGGAAGAGCGAGAGAAGTCCTTAGCAAGTCGCGAGAAGATTCTACAAGAAAGCTTCTCAGCAAGCCTTGTAGTAGGTGATTTGTATGCCTCATCATCGTTACATAAAGAAATGAAAGAGAAGATGGCTGGGAAAGATGCAAAAATAAGAGAGTTGGAATCAAAACTTTTAGAAGGTAGAAAATTTCAGCATTTGGGATGTGATATGGAAATTCAAACACTTAAATCCACAATTTCTGATTTGGAGAAGGAATTAAAAGGGCTAGCTACTGCGATGAGTGAAATTCCTGTCCTTCCCAACGAGACAGAGTTGAGGGAAAAAGAGAAGGAGAAAGAAATACATAATCTGAAACGTGAATTGACTGAAGTTAAAAATCAATTGAAACATACCAGAGAGAAATTGGAGGTCAAGGAAGAACAAGAATCAACGAAGTATAAGAAAAATGTGGAAATGTTGAACAAACTGATGGTGGAAAAAAATGTTTTGCTTAAATATTTAAAAAAAGTTTCACAGAGAGTTAAAGAGCTTTAAAATAGATCGCAATAAGTGCCTTGTCCAACTCTAGAACAATTATAGTCTTCTATGAAAGGCAAGAGAGACAATTCAAATTTGTCTTCTGCTTAAGAGGATAGATTGCAACCATCTTTGAAACATGCTAGACATGTATAAATCAATGTATATATGTATTTAATGAAAACAAAATTGTATGATGGAGTTATGTATTTATCGACATATAATGAAAAATGCTTTTTAGTTGTCATATCAATGTATATATGTATTTATTGAAAGTTAATCATTTTTTTTTGTATGATGGAGTTTTGTATTTATCGGCATATAAGATAACATTATAGAGAATTCATCTCTGAATCCAACGTTTTCAGTGATCAATACGAGGCTGCTTGTAGGTTGTGAAAGAAAGCATCAATCTCTTCGAAATAAATTAAATTTATGTATGTTAATTAAATAATAAACTCTGTTTTGTTTATGTCTCTTATTTATTTCATCTTTTTTTAATTAACTGGCTGAGCAATCTCTATTTAAATCTCTGGCTTGTGCGGGCATCTGAAACAATTGTTTATTATATATTTTTAACCTATGTGCGGGAAAACTCATACGTTGTGTGAACATGATTTTTTTTCAACATGGAAGCTTAATTTTTCACTCATGTGACCTCCATAGGGAAAAATAAAACCATGTCTGGATAAATACTTCAACAAGGAACAAATACATGTCATTTGATGAATTAAATGACACACACACATCATCTGGTGGGAATTTGAAAATAGCATTTTAAACTACATATTTACCACTTGGACAAAATTATAAAACCCTAAGTCAACATGAGGGATTTTTATTTTCACCAACTCCTGAACCAATGATACCAGATGATGTAGTACATCCCATTGAGCACAACCAAACTGATTTCCCCTTCAGACTCATCTTCTTCTGAGCTGGGCGGGCATTTTACTGGACTCGAGCAAAACAAGCCAGAGGACACTTTTGGCATACTGGTAACTTCATATTCAGAGAGTTTTTGGGACAAAATAATGATGTGGTTAGATGCACCAATCAACACTCTAGAGACCCATACCCTCAGAACAATTTAATCCATCAACTACTCGAAATGGCGGGCATTTTATTGAGGTCGCTTATGCATTTTTACCAGAATTTTTATCAAACCCTAGGTCAATGTGATGAGATTTTTATTTTCATCCAATTTGAGGTGTGAGACACCCAATGGGTAGAGGTCAACATGGTGATTCCATCATGACCCCTTTCATCCTCTGAAGCTTCTATGTCTCCTCGGTGGGAATTTTCTTCTTCTAATGAATTATTGTGGACATTTTCATAACACAACTGCTTTAGGGCAGTTTTTCATCACTTAGTCAAATTCCCAAAACGATCATACTCTTGCAAACCACTATCAGAATGTAACAAAGACATCATGAGATATTAGGACACCATCATGTGTCTTTCCAACCTCATCACATCATGAGACTCATATTTTTGCCATTTGACCATCACTAAGCAAACTGAAGGTATGGCTGGATAGCCAGTACACTAGGCAACAAGACCATGTCACCCTTAGAATTTACTGAGACAACCTGAGCCTCTAGAGGGAATATAAAAATAGATTCTTAACTTCTTTTGAGCATCAAAATATATTTCTTCTTATTTTTGCAGATTCTTATTTGACATGTGTGAACACCCTATGGAGACCTGAAGTTATGAGCATATGGAAAACTTACCAAAGAATGGGTCCATGAAATTCGATGAATTTAATTGCAAAAAGAAATCCCTTGGAGGGCATTTCCAACTGACCTGCCAAACTCCTGTTCTTAACACAGTCAATTTTTCATACTTTTGAATATACAAAACACTTTTTCTTCTATTTTGGCAGATTGCTATTTTCCCCATGTGGTCACCATAAGAAAAACTAAGAACACGGAAAGATAGATAGTTCATCAAAGAACAAACCCATACCCTTAGATACATTTATCATCATTAGTACAATCTCTGGCGGGAATTTCCTTGAAGCCACTTAGGTAGTTTTTCCAGTACTGGAATAGTCCAAATATGGCTAGGAGGCACTTTTGGCAGGTTGACATCTTCCTCCTTAGAGACTCTCTGGTGAGGCAAGTGACATAGTTGTATGCTCCATACAACACTCTAGAGACTCACATTCAATACATTTTTCATATCATCCTACGAGGCATGGTGGGAATTTCCTTAAGGCCACTTGGGCAGTTTTAACATCAATTCCATACTTAGACAAATTCAAATTTCTCAATTTGGTCTAATCTGCCTAAAACACTCTTTTGGAAAGTCCATAACATTTTCTTCATCCACTTCCAAGACAATATAAATACATGGTTAGGTAAGCGAATACTAATCTACAAGACCCCCATGTGCTGCGGGCATTTACTCTAACACATAATTTAGGGTGGTCATCTTTCTGAGGCTACTTAGCCATTTTTGCATCCACTGGTGAAAAACCCTATTTTGGCAGACCTGTATCTTTCTCCTCAAGAAATATTAAAGAAAAATAAAATCATGAATAGGTATCCAAACCAACTAGCTATAGTACAGTACCATGGTGCAGGCATTCTTCTTAAACCATGAATTGTGGCGGGCATTTTCTTAAGGCTTTTGGGACCAATTTTGACTATGGTTGCTAGGACCAATTCTTCCTTAAATATATGTTGTAGTTTGGTGAGGCAAGTGACATGGTTGTATGTTCCATACAAAACTCAAGAGACTCACATTCTCAATACATTTTTCACATCATCCTATGAGGCATGGCGATAATTTTCTTAAGGCCACTTGGGCAGATTTAACATCAATTTGGTCTAATCTGCCTAAAAAACCCTTTTGGAAGGTCCATAAATTTTTCTTCATCCACTTCCAAGACAATTTGAATACATGGTCAGGTAGGCCAAAGACCAATCTACAAGACCCCCAAGTGTTGCTGGCATTTACTCTAACCCATAATTTAGGGCGGGCATCTTTCTAAGACCACTTAGCCATTTTTGCATCCACTAGTGAAAAACCCTGTTTTGACAGGCCTATACCTTTCTCCTCAAGAAATATTAAAGCAAACTCAAATCATGAATAGGTATCCAAACCAAGTAGCTATAGGACGGTACCATGGTGCAGGAATTCTTCTCAAACCTTGAATTGTGGCGGGCATTGTCTTAAGGTTGTTGGGGCCAATTTTGACTAAGGCTGATGGGACCAATTTTGATCACTTTTCTGACAATTATCCTCATGGAAGGGTGGATTTTGTATAGTTGGGTGGTCTCATTGTTTTTTGCATGGAAACCTCAGTAATTTCAGCATGGCAACTCGAGGTAAACTCTATTGTTGTAGTTTTTCTTCAAGAGTTTTTTACCTTGGCTATTTTAGGGTTTGGTCTAACTTGGGCATTTGCAAGTATGGTTGCTACTAGAGTGACAATTCATTCTTTTTCATGGGGAGGTGTCCTATATATCTTGCTTCCACAACTACAGTTGGCTCAAGTGAGTGATTTTCTTTTCCTTATGAGAATTGTAAACTGTAATGTGTAACCCTGAAATATTTTCTTTGGCTTTTGGGTTTTATGAATTTATCTATGAAAATGAGGGTTTTTGTTATGCATCCCCAAGTTCTATTTTTCATCCTTACATCCATGTGATATACAATGAGTAATGCTAATTGAATATATACATATCACCAACAACCACAAGCCCCATTATCATGATAAAGATGAGGGAAACTCAATGGAAACCACTTGTAACTCAATAGGTAGTAAGCTAATTGGTGGCTAATTCACTGAAACTTAAGCTTCAAAAGGATTTCTACCATGAGAAACAATTTTTTTACAGATTTCTATAGTTATTGGATTTACCTCCTAAGAGAGCAATAGAGTATGGTTTACTATATGTTCACGTTTATTCAACTTGGATCAGTGCGACCAAGAATATTGCTATGAAAGATGAACAAGTCACACTAAATGAAGAGGAACATATACATTCAAATAAAGATCCAAGAGCCCCAATAGGAAGGTAGAACCAAATTTATAGAGCACAACAATGAAAATTGTCATATTACTAGGGAATTAGTAAAAACAATAATGAATGATGGATTTACTATTACATTTTCAAATGAAAAGAATAATTTATTTTTGCATGTCAGCATTGAAGGGCTCACTATCTCGTAGCCCTTCAAAGTGGAATGGGACCCTTCCCTTCAAATTTGATCCCTGGTGGGGAGCCTTTTTATAATGTCTCAAACCCCGAGGCTAATCTTCGAAATAGGATTTGAAACTGTTTACAGTCATAATCAAACATTAACAACTAGAGCGTGGTACTTCTGCCATGGTTTACATATCTTTAAACAAACATCCTAGAGAAAATGCATGTGCTTGGTCTATATGGAAGCACGACATTTCTGGTTGTGAACTCGCAGGCAGTGAAAATGATGTCTCAGGATGCTTCTAGTGGCTCATTTATGACTGGGCTCGACCACTTGTCCATCTATCGATTCAACAACGTGTCATTTCCCTTTTTGTTCGTTCCATGCTTGAAGGCACCTTTCTGCATGGGCTCAAAGATGAAAAAGGAGTTTATATCCTTTCCGTTCTCAGCTTTATTCACAGCTTTCCCCTTGCTTCTGGCAGAAACAATCCTCTGTAGTGGATTTTCATTCAAGTACTCCTCACCACCTCAGAAAAGGTTTGCAGATGGGGTGCATGAAAGCTATTATGAATACCTTGGGCCCTTGATGCTCTAGTAATAGCATTCACTCCCATAGAAAACAGGTGCATCTCTCAAAGTGGTGTACGACGTCTGTTCCTCGATGGTTGGTGCTTCCCTGGTGTGAAATACCAGGGCAATAGATGAGCGTGGAATCAAGCTCACCAACCAACAACACACCCATACTAACAAGCTTCTCGAACTAGATTGCCATTTTAAACATATCAGAATCCTCAAAACCTCTTAGCAGAATGATACAGCGGGTTTTCTTCTACACTAGCTCATCCTATGCACCTTAATGGCTCTGAAAGGTGGTGTTTATATAGGATTGGAAAACTAGATAACAGGATGAACCGTTAGCATTTTTGCACATTTCATCATCGATTATCCTGGTTGACCATACACTTTAGGGCATATGGACTGGACATGTTCTGGCCCTTTTGCTCCTGTGAGGACGATACCAAAACCATTCTTTCGCTGCGTTTTCCCTACTACGTGTGGCGATCATATTCATTGTTCCACTTCTTATATTTTCATGATATATTTCTGATTTCACATGCGAGCCATACGACAAGTATCTGGCTTTGGGAGAGATGGAACTTTTGTGGGGATGATTTATCCTGTGGGTGTATCACAAATGGCATCGGGAAAATCAATTAAATGTAGGGAAGACAGATTGTATGTGAGGGCGTCTTCTCCACTTAGATTTTTTTATAGTTTTTTTTTATGTTGCATAACTCTCGTGTTTCTCCATGCAATCAGTACCATAGATCTATTCATCTTTGCAATATAATCCCTCGATACACTAAATATTCATACCCAAAACCCAACACTATCAACCTGCATAGCTTGATTTGGGGGGATCAATATCAACTGTCAATCTCTAAACTACCTTCATTGGGACCGCTCAACATTGAGAACTTTAACATTCTGCTAACCCTTTTTCATCTGAACAAGTGAGCAACTTCTGATCACAAAATGCTTCTCACCCGTTAATCTACCTAACATCTTGTTCCGACCGTAGATATTCGTAACCCCTACCACTTTTTGTGGATCAAAATCGTAACTTTCTCCGTGCTAGTTCAATCTACGGAATTGTTTGAGACCATAGATCTATCTCCGTTTACATCTCAACCATTCGATTTTCTCGCTGATTAACCCTTTTCACGATTTGAAAAATTTTCTCCCTCCGAGGAGGTTCACCGGATGAAATTATTTAGAGCCGTTGATCTCACCTTATGCCGATCTCGAGCCTCCAATATTACACCCATTTAACGGACTAAACAAATCTCAAAATTAAATCCTTCCTCGCATCTCCACCTCACAGAACTGCTTTTCGCCATCGATCTTCACCATCTTGAATATGAGCCATTGAAGTTTAACACATTTTACCCTTATTCCACTGCTGCATGTTTCAATATACAGAAAATACCTATCATCGTAGATCAAAACCCACTCTCCATCCGACGGCTCCATGGTGGCAAAACTTGCTAACCAGTTAACCTGAAAGGCGCTTCCGCAAAATTCCTCAAATAAGATCACTTTCAAACCTTTCAAGTCCATAATTCAAAATTTAAAACATAGTGCTAACATAAAGATATACATGTATTGTATCAAAGGATAAGTTCACAAGGGAGGGAAGCAAAAGATGTGAAACATGAAGAAAGAACTTAATGAGATTAAGGAATCATCTTGAGATTGGTACTAGTGGATAGATGGTCATTTGATTAGATATGGTCTTCTACAACATTAAGATGGAAACAAGAATGTGTGCATCAAGTGGGTTGGTAAGAACATTTCTAATCTTAAAACTATATATAGATGAAGTGATTGTCTTAATCCATGTTGAATGTTTTCAAAACAAAAATACCTAAGATGAAAAAACATGGGGAGATCCATTATTCTCGAGGAGTTCAAATATAAAGAGATAAAAGGAGGAGGCTAATTCAATAAATGAAGGTAGATATGGATGATGATGAAGATGTTGATGATGTTGTTGATGATGATGATGAAGAAGATGATGATGATGGTGGTGGTGATGAAGATGATGAACATGATGATGAGGGCGATGATGAAAATGATGATGATGACGATGATGAAGATGTTGATTAGGAAGAGGGAGATGATGATGATGATGAGGAGGATGATGATGATGATGATGATGATAAATATGATTAATATGATGATGATGATGAGGAGGAGGAGGACGACGATGATGACGATGACGATGATGATGACGATGACTAGGATGAGGATGATGACGACGAAAATGATGATGATGATGATGATGATGAAGATGTTGATGATGATGACGATGATGATGATGATGATGATGATGATGATGATGATGATGATGATGATGATGAAGATGATGATAATGATGGTGGTGGTGATTATCATGATGAAGATGATGAAGATGATGATGAGGGCGATGAAGAAAATGATGATGATGACAATGATGAAGATGTTGATTAGGAAGAGGGTGATGATGATGATGATGATGATGATGATGATGATGTTGATGAAGATGATGATGATGTTGATGAAGATGATGATGATGATGTTGATGAAGATGATGATGATGTTGATGAAGATGATGATGATGATCAGTGATGGTGGTGGTGATGGTGATGACAACAATGATGGTGATGTTGATGAAGATGATGATGATGATCAGTGATGGTGGTGGTGATGATGATGACAACAATGATGGTGATGCTGATGAGGGTGAGGATGAGGACAATGATGACGAGGATGAGGATGATGAGGATGATGCCAAATGACTAGGATGAGGATGATGAAGATGATGATCATGATTATCATGATGATGATTAGGATGAGGATGATGATGATGATGATGATGATGATGATGATGATGATGATGATGATGATGATGAAGATGAAGATGATGATGATGATGATGGTTGTGATGATGAATATGTTGATGAAGATGATGATGATGATGAATACGTGATGACAAGATCTTTACCTTGGTATTCACTAAATTGATCTGAGCTTCGCCAACATTATAATAGAATGGTTATGAGTGATTATTCACTCCTATAAAGAATGCACTTTATGGAACTACCAAGCTGCTCAGTTTGGATCTTCCTATCTTAAGACATCGGACTAGGTCCATAAGTCTTGATTTTTCATGTGCACAAATCTAAGAATAGGAGGCTTCATAGGGCCCAAAAAGTTGTTTTTTTACTACTTCCTCAGATCATATTGAATTGTCACATTAGTCCTTGGAATGGGTGTTAGGAGAAATCCTTAATTTTTCACTCAACTGGCTTCTCCCCCTATCATGTAGACGTCTTCATTCACTGAGCTCCCCCTAAAATTGCGATGATGAAGATGATGATGATGACAAATATGATGATGATGATGAAGACAATGATGATAATGAAAATGATGATGATGATGATGATGATGAAGATGATGATCATGATAATGGAGATGCTGATGAATTGGATAACGATGATGTTGATGATGAATATGAAGATTCTGATGATGATGACGACGAATATGATGATGGTGATAATGAAGACATTGATGATGAAGATGATGATTATGATGATGATCATAAGGAAGATGATGATGATGAAGAAGATCATGATGATGATGACGACGACGACAATGATGATATTGATGAAGTTGACGAAGATGATGGTGATGGTGATGATAAGGATGATGATGATGATGATCATTGTTGTTGTCGTCATCACAATCATCTTCACTATATTCATTGTCATCATGATCATGATCATCATGTTCATCGTCATCATCATCGTGTTCATCCTTGAAGGGACTTATGTATAGGATCTCACTATAAGCAATGCAACCAATACAAATAATGACAAAATCCTAGTTAAATTAAATTAAATTAAATTAAACTACATCCTAGACAATGGTCCCAATACCGATGCGCATGAAGTTATGAGTCCGATACCCATTAGTGTTGGTCATGAAACCAACTCCTATCATTCCCACAGTACCACCTTTCATGCATTGAGGCGGCAACCCTTCTGCGACCTTCCTGACTATCCTCATTGTGGGAAGTCAAGCTCAAGTTCCCCTAGTCATGCATGGACATCATGCTCCTATAAACTTTGGTGCCATCGTTGGTCCCTCCCGCACCAAACTTGGGTCTAACCTCCCATTCATGGCTAGACTCAACTTGCCTAATTTGGCCATGTTAACCAATGACCCAATCAACCATCAACCCCATTGGCCTCCCATGCCAACCAAAATCCTCTCAGACATTCCAAACTTTGAAGGGAAGTCAGGTGAGTGGCGCAAAAACCACATTATGTATTTTCATATATGTTGCTTGTCAAACAACGTTGTAGACGATTAAATCATACTTAGGCTATTCCAGCGCACCCTCATAAGTGCCGCAACCAAATAATATATTGAGCTACCTCAATCCTCTTACCCTAAATTTAATTCACTAGCCTTCATGTCTTGTAATACTTCCAACTCCCTATCAGATACGATAAGGGCATTGAAACCTTATTGTATTGCTGTTATAATACCACTACGCACATCAACAACCACATCCATGAGTGGCAGCGATGACGTAGCATATGAAAAATCCATCTTGATGACATGATTTTCCTTGATTGGTTGTTAAAAACCTTGCTACCACTTATAGCCAAGGACGTTTGCTCTGAATGTCGCAAATCCGAGAAAGAGGACATCTTGAAGGCCCAACACTTTGATTTTATTTATTCTTAGTCTGGATACCTATACACCATCATTCTAAACGCCCCCCATGCTGGAACCTCTCAGCGTGATGTGTCGGGGGCATCCCATGCTACAGATGGGATCATAGGTTCTGTCTCCCAACACCCACAATACTATGTAGCACCCCTTATGATGCCACCGCACCCAAGAAACACCCCTAATGTTGCAAAACCAATCCAGGTACCCGATTACTCAAGGATGATGGCCTAGTCTGGAGCCACACCCTCTTATACATATCCCACGCCAAGTAAGCATGCCCACGCACCAACTTGGCCGACACAACTGTATTCAAGACCAATGACCGGATTTGTAGCCCCTCCAGCTCCTCTGGCCTACTATGCACCACCCGTGCAAGCCAAGAAACTGGTCCCCAATAACCAACAAGAGAAAGGCAAGAAAAACCATGGAAGGAATCAGGGAAACAACCAACCATAAGGAGGTGGCCAACATCCTAACCCTCCTAACAAGAATGGTGCTAACCCGCCAGCCCAATACCCCCAACAACCTAATCAGCTCGGGAAAAATAATTTGTTATAGACTAATAATCTATGTAAGTTGTGCAATGTCTATAGTCACTATACTCATGAATGCCCGCATATGGACCGTGTCTAGCAGTTGCTCTAAAACGAAGCTCAATAGGACACCAATGTGGTAGAAAAGGATCCACCCAACCCAGAACCACCACTCCCTCCACCCATGGTGCTCTAGAACCTGCTACTAATCCAAGGAATGGTTGCAACCACACCCTTTCCCCCACCTATTCTTGCAACACCCATCGTGGCTCCACCTAGAGAGACTAGTATCCATCACCTGCTAACAATGCCAACTGAAGAAGTGAACCTCCAGACTAGACGAAACCAGTATGGGTCCACCACTGAAACTACTAACCCATCAACGACATCCACCTCTGATACTTACAACATGCCTCTCCACTTACCCCCACTCCCCATTGACGGGGCGACTAGAGGTCCACGGTTTCCCATGCGACCCATCACCAACAATGCCCTTGCTATAGCTGCCTTGAAATACAACATCATTGATGATGTGGCTCAATCACCTACAACCATTTCAGCTCTCAAAGTGATCAAAAAATTCTCTCCATAGTGAAAATAATTTTTATCCACACTTGGTGCCATGGATCCCTCCGATTCTAGATTTATCACATTCGATTTGGATCAAGGAGAGCCAAGAATTCCATCCACAGCCGCCTTCAATATTTCGGTCATACATCGATGTATCATTGATGAAGGGGAATCCACCTCTATCATGTCAACATTTGTCTGGGAGAAACCCGAGTCCCTTACCCTCCAACCATCCTACGCGCCTATGATGATCACCACACCAAATCCCAGGGAATTCTTCCACATGTCACCATATCATTAGTTAGTAAGATGGTTCTGATTGACATAGAGGTTGTCAATGCTTAGATTTATTATAACCTTCTTCTCGAACGTAGTTACATGTATTCTATGAGATTCATGTCATCCACCATTTTCTGCCTTATGATGTTCCCTCATGACGGGAAGATTGTGATGGTGGACCAATTTACTTACCATGATATGTAGGGGCCAGCCACACCAGATAATGTCATCCCTATCATTGATACCTCCATTGACAACATAGCCATACCTTCCTTGTCAGCTGTAGGTCCCATATTTTTCGCTGACACTTCCATGACGAATTCCTTCCCATATTTACCTCCTCCACCAACATCAAGCGACACAATGGATTTGTGCACTCTTTCATCCAGCACCACTCTATCAAAAATGCAACCTAAAATACAATCAACAAGGAATTATTGGGGCTCTCTCCTAGTCCATATGATTCCCTTCCTTTTCCCACCATTTGGCATCGTGAGTAATCATGTTATGGCTACGTTAAACTTACCAAACTTTACATTGGGGATTTTGATGTGGTAGTTTGAACCACCCACCCTACCTCTGATGCCCCAGGTTGTGCTGACCCCCATCCATCCCATTGAGATGATGTCACACCCCCCTCTTGGCCCATCAAAAACACCTTTCATTACTGCACCAGCCCCACCTCCTCCAAAAAGGACTTAGGGAAGAACCACTAAAACAACCACCGAACCTCGGCCGACTCCACCTTACGTCACGTGCGATGTAAAGGGTCACACAACCTAGAATTGTCCAAAAATCCCCATCCTTCTCACACACCTAGATTCCGTGGATACAATAGAGAATCTTTCGGTAGTTTCCATCCCAACTCAGCCAATAGTAAAAAACAAGTCGTTGAGGATGAACCATGCATGCGCACTTTGCGGATTGTATGGAAATCATTCTCACCACTTCCAAGACTTGTCTAAGTATCGAGCTGCCCTTAGCAATATTCACAAAGATTCCCTTGAATCTGAAATAACTATCATTGAGGAGATCCACCCTCTGGTTTCTTCCTCGACCACCACAACCATTTACATGGTGTCTAGCTCCATCGACCCTTCCATCTCCACAGCCATCGACGATCCATTGGATCTATCCAATCGTTGCTTCAACAACGATGAGGAGATACTTGAGGCCTTGTCTGTTCCTGAATACCTGTGGGATGACATGCACCATCGCTCATTCTTTATCCCTGGGGAACCTTCATCAACATCAGATCAATATTCAGTAGAGACCAAGGACTTCATCCATGGAAAGGTGGATTGTTTTAAAAACCCCATCCTGACTCTCGACACCTTCGAAGAAGGAAATATGGCCAACATTTCACCCACAATTAAGGTCAACATATCAACAAAATCAGAGGTTGTTAAAGAAATCACACTCGGAGCATCATGCTCCCTTGAGGAAATCTCTTTGTACAAAGCACTTTTTCAGGAGTTCTATGACATCTTTTCTTGGTCCTACACCAAAATTCTTCGATCCATCCATCATGGAACATCACATTGATACGTGGCCTGATATGGCATTGGTGTGCCAGAAAAAATGACCCATTCATGCTTCAAAGGATATCACGGTCAAGGACAATATTGAAAATTTGCACTCAACAGGCTTCATTTACCCCATTTCCTATACCACTTGGGTTTCCAACCCTGTTCCTGTGAATAAAAAATAGGGAACCATCTGCGTCTGTCCAAAATTCCATGATTTGAATTTGACGTGTCTCAAGGACAACTCCCCAACTCCTTTTATTGCTCAAATCATTGACGCATGCACCGAACATGAGGTCTTTCCCTTCATGGATGGTTTTTTTGGATACAACCAGATTTAGATCCAAAAGGAATATCGATACAAGATTGCGTTACAACCCATTGGGGCACATTTTCATATCGAGTGATGCCCTTTGGACTAAAAAGAACTGGAGCCACTTTCCAATGTGCCATGACATATTGCTTCCATGACCTTATCCACATTATATTGGTTTATCTGGACGACCTTACCACTTGGTCACAGAAGCACTCACAACACTTAGATGACTTGCGACATGTTTTCTTGCGATGTCACAAGTAAAAAATCCACTTGAACCCTCTCAAGTGTGTTTTTTGGTGTCCCAGCAGGCCATCTGCATGGGTTCATTGTTTCCCACAAAGGGATGACAATTGACCCTCTTAAAATTCAATCCATTCTCGACCTACTCTCACCATGGAATTTGTGACAATTGTAGAGTCTCCAAGATAAGGCCAACTTCCTTCGCCACTTCATACTAGAATACACGATGAAAACCCATAGTTTCTTGCATCTGCTTCATACCAACATTTCATTTGTTTGGGATCAACGGGTGCAAGATGCGTTTGATACACTAAAAAAAGCCCTGGATTCCACCCCATTACTATCTACACCTGACTTCACTCGGGAATTCATCCTCTATGTGTCGACCTCAGAAAATGCCATCGATGGAGTTTTGGTCTTGGAAGACGATGCTTGTCAAAAGAACGTGATTTACTACGTTAGCCAGAATCTAACTGGTCCCCCCCATGATATTCTCCTGAAGATAAGATGGCCCTTGCTGTCATATTCTCGGTCCAAAAACTGTACAATTACATTATCGCAAACCATACGCGAGTAGTGGCTGATTCCAATACTATGCGGTACCTCTTGAGCCGCTTCCTCCTACAAGGTTGCGCAACCAAGTGGGTAGTCGTCCTCCAGGAGTTTGACTTGGAATTCATTGCCATGAAAACCACCAAAGTGTTGGTGCTAGCTACGCTGATGATATACCTGCCCCTGTTTTCCACACCACCACCACTCACGGTCATCCTTGCAAAAGGAGTTGTAGATCACACTTCGAATGTATACATGTTTTCACATTTTCTGCCCTACGCAAACCCCTGTGCTCTTCTGATTCATGCTAATGAGGCAAGCAAGATTTAGCTTGAAATATTTGGCCACCTTAACTATAATTATATTTCTAACTAAGTGAAAAAGAAATGGTCATAGGGTTACCAAAGATTAAGTTTTCCAATGGAGTCTGTCAAGGTTGTATCCTAGGAAAACACCCAGAGCATAAATTTGAGAGAGCTAGTCATGAGAGAACCTCTGCACCTCTTGAGTTGATCCAAAGTGATGTTGCTGGTCCATTTCCTCATATGTCAATGAGTCAAGCCAAATATGCATTGACCTTCATAGATGACTTTTCTAGGTATTGTTGGGTTTACTTCCTGAAGCATAAGTCTGAAGTTTTTGGCCTCTTCAAAGTCTTTAAGGCTTTGGTTGAAAACCAGTTTGGGAGGAGACTCAAGATCCTCAGATCTGACAATGGTGGTGAGTATTTCAAGTATGAGTTCATTCAATATTGTGAAGATGCAAGTATTTAGATGCAACATTCAATCCCTTACACACCACAACAAAATGGTGTTGCTGAGAGAAAGAACATATCACTAAAGGAGATGGAAACCTGTATGATGGAGGCTAAGAATTTGCCACCAAATTTTTGGGAAGAGGCTATAAAATATGCATCTTATATCCAGAATAGGGTTCCTCATAAAAAACTTTATGGTATGACTCCTTTTTAATCTTGGAGTGTGCACAAGCCAGATGTGACCCATTTCAGGATTTTTGGCTCAAAGGCTTGGGCTAGAATTCCAACTGAAAAGAGAAAGGATTTGCAGCCCCAAATCCAAGAGTGTCTATTTGTTGGACACTTTGAAGATTCAAAAGGGTACAAGCTGATCAATTTTAGCACAAACAAAGCCTTCATTGAAAGGAGTGTTTAGTTCCAAGAAGAGCCTTTAGCAGCAGTTGAAGTTGGAGAGTCTTCTTCACCACCAGAACCATTGAATGTAAGTGAAGAGAAAAATGAGTTTGCTGATTCTGATATGTCTGATAATGATGATTTAATTGTATATCTTGACATTCCTACAATATCAAAACCAAAGACAAAGATCATTCATGCAGCTCGGGAACTAGCTGGAAATCCTAGTGATCCTAGGAGGACTAGATCTCAGTTTGAGAGTGCCTTGTGTATGAAAGACCCTTTGTTTGCATAGAAGTGCTATCTGATGGTTGAATCAAAACCACAAACATATGAAGATTCAACACATGATCCAATATGTGAAACAACCATGGAAGAATAATTCAGCTTACTCCAGAAGAACAACACTCGGGAACTGGTTGATCTTCCCCTAGGGAGGAAGCTAGTCCAATGTAGGTGGGTTTTCAAAACTAAGTTTGCTGCTGATGGTTCACCATTGAAATATTAGGAAAGATTGGTAGCCAAGGGCTACTCATAGGTACATGGTATTGACTACAATGAAACCTTTGCACCAGTGGCAAAGATGGACTCCATCAGGATAGCCTTAGCCATTGCAGCTTTGAAGCAGTGGGAGGTACATCACATGGATGTGAAGTGTGATTTCTTGAATGGAGATATAACTAAAGAGATTTACATGTAGCAACCTCAAGGGTTTGTTACTAATCCATATTTTGTGTGCATTTTAAAGAAATCATTGTATGGGATTAAGCAAGCCCCCAGGACTTGGTTTGCCAAGATTGATGGCTTTCTGCTGTCATTGAGTTTTGTTCAATGCAAGTATGATCATAATTTTTATTTGAAGCTAATTCATGGTTCTTTTATGATTATTGTCTTGTATGTGGATGACCTTCTGATTACAGGAATTTCAAAGAAAGAAATTGCCTCCTTGAAGGATGCAATGAACCATGCATTTTCTATGACATATTTGGGGTTGTTGAGCCAATTCTTGGGTCTCTAAATTTCTCAATACCAACATGGAATAAAAGTACATCAGTCCAAGTATGCTTTATATTTTCTAAACAAGTTCAACATGAAAGATTTCAAGCCAAGCAAGACTCCCTTCCTTTCATGAGTTAAGCTTCAAGAAGCAGGTTCTTCTGCTATGGTAAATAATACACTGTATAGACAATTGATTGGGTGTTTGATATACCTTGCACACACTTGACCTGATATTTCTTATGCAGTAAGTGTGGATTCAAGATATATGGATCAGCCTCATGAGATCCACTAGAGAGCAGCGAAAAGGATCCTTAACTTTGTTCAGGGAACAAGAACTCATGGGATCTTCTACAAAACTAAATCTGATCTTGATTTGATTGGGTTTACTGACAGTGATTGGGCAAGTGACAACATAGATCAAAATTCAACATTAGGATATGTGTTCATGCTTGATGAAGGACCAATTAGCTGTTCAAGCAAGAAACAAAGTGCTATAGCACTCTCATCTACAGAAGCAGAGTACATAGGAGTTGTAAATGCAGCAACTCAATGTTTATGGTTGCAGGGGATACTTGGTGAGTGTGGCTTTGAATCAGAGTTTTCAACTATTATCTATTGTGATAATAAGAAAACCATTCAAATCTACAATTATCCAGTTCAGAGATAGAGAACCAAACACACTGAGATCCATATGCACTACATCAGAGAGCTTGTGCATGATGGCACCATTCACCTACTCTTCTGTGCATCTTCAGAACAAGTAACAGACATATTCACCAAAGTTTTTTGTGAGAAGACATTCAGCAATCTCAAATCATTGCTGGGCATTGTTGATCATGCTGTGAAGCATGATTGATGACAAGATTTTCAAATTTTGTTTTACTGTCCATGTTTAAGGGAGGATTTTCCCCAGATTGTCCCACATATTTGGCTATCCCCCTCATGCTTCTGGTTAAGGAAACAACATTGCCTTGGTCAGTTGTGGTCTCCCTATGTCAACGAAAACACATCTATTCCAAAGGATAGACCCATAGGTTCTTGTATCCTAGTTTCATTAATCTTATTGATGAGTTCCTTGGACCACTTGAGAGGATTCCTTAGTGCCTCTCGAGATGGTTGTGTCTCACGTGCTCGAATTTAGCTACATCATCGCACCGTTGAGATTCGTACAGGGTATTGGTCCATGCAGTATTTTCTTGAAGACCCTGGTTGTCACCTGAATCTAGCACATTGGTGAGTCTATTAAGGGACCCAGACATGTTTATATCCCTTGTGATTCTGAGTTGTGTTGGAAACAATGTTCAGAAGCCCCCATAGTAGTGCTTCTATATAGATTCATGATTGATGCGACATATTGTATCACGGAGACTCTGACTCTCCGTCAATAAGTCCCTATAGTTATGTAAACTCCTAGAACCAACAGGTCATCAATTGTGAATATATCACTATCCATGAGAATTCCATGGGTCCTATGTATCAGTTCTTTAGATCAGTATTGTATTCATCCTCTCATTGAGGCTACCATTATGTAACAACAGTTGTATAGGACCGACTCTTGCATTTTTTAGCCTTGGTCCTATTATTTATTCCTTTGACATTGTTGTGAGCATGGGTATTCCTGGCTCGTCCATATACATGTCATGTATTCTTTGTATCTCACCCATTGGTGGGAACCAATATTAATACAAAGCCAAAAGCCACCGTGTCTCGAATGAGGAAGCACCGTTTCTTCACAAGTATCTCCACTATCCCCAAGATCCTATGATGTCTGTCAGCCATACGATGAGCTCCTGCCCTCACACATTAAGTGGAAATCTGTTAACACAAAAAATTTCTCAACCAACTCTGCACGGCCTACACCACATACAGACATCCATCTCATAACCTTTTTTCCTCATTTTTGAACTCCACACCTATGTTTTAACCTTATTCTTTCTTAAACCCCTAAATGAGAGAAAAGTACAAAAAAAACTATAAATAAAGGGTGTAGGTCTCCATCACAACATGACTTATTCCTTCCACTATTATTATACTTGCATGAGTACTTTGAGAGACCACCATTCTCAAACTACTCATTGCAAGTCACCAAACATTCCATTTTCCCCACTTGCTCTCATTCTTGTGTGTTGAGTCACCCTCCATACTACCCAAACCTATAGAGAAGTGATTTCATTATGATTTAGGGCACATTGGGCCCCTTTCAAGTAAATCAAAAGGTATACCAGTTTTATTGTTCTTTGTTTAGTTTTATAGATTTTTTGTATTTGTTTATTTTTATTACTAATCGTTTGTTTGCAGCTAGCTCTTCCATTATGAATTCTACCCTTTCGCCCCTTTAATGGAAGGGAGGTGCATTAACACATAGTCAGGATTTTTACCTAGATACAAGGATCTCCTGCTTTGTCATCTCTCTTTTCTTTCCCCATGGGAGGTCATTTGCAGTGACGAGAGTGATCATCCCTAGGTTAAACTAGTTCGAGGCCAAACTCTCTATACCCTGATCTCATCGGGGACATGCACTAAGAAACGATCAAAGAGTAGATTTCTCTGATACCACTAATTCAGATTTATGTGTGAACGGAATGAAACGACAGATAGATGATCATTAACATAGCCATATTGCAAAGATAACACAGATACAATAAACACATATTCTATTAAATAGAGAAATAGAACAGACTGTAAATACAACAGCTAGAATGCTGGTAGCTATCTTTGAGAAGAGATGTGGTTGCTACACTCATCCATGCAAAGATTAATAAAAAATGATGCCAAAGGGGTTATGGAATATAATAAACCCACTCATAAAATAATTATTCATTATTTGATTAATTTCCTACCCACTAGCTTAGATAGTTGGCATCCACTTGCACCTTAGAGTCAACACTTTCCATCTATATCCTAGGAATGATTTATTTCTGATTCTGGGTTGATCTTGACCACTTTATGGCAATCTAGAATTGGTAACTGCGCTTTACAATAGATTCTGCTTTTTCTGCTTTTTATGCTTTATCTTGCTTTTCTATGGATAAGGTAAAGCTAGTCAACTAGGAAACTGGCAGCTTTTGTTACCAACCCATCCTCCATTATTTTCTCTCCATATTCTAGGATTAGCAAGTCTTTCCTTCACTCATCATCACTCACACATGCTATTGATAATTCGCGAGGTGCTTGGTAGATTGGGAAAGTGCTTTAGTCAACTATGGGGTTTATCATAATTAGTAAGTTTGCTTTATGAGCTAGCTTGAGTTGTCTTCATGCAAGTCATTTTTCCTTTATAAGGATGTATTACCTATGTAATAATATCAATTATCATTTATTGATCATTCATTAATGTGTGTTCATTAATTCTTCTTCTTCTCTCATTATGCTAATTCTCTACAATTCTCTGTGAGGTTAATTGTGTGCCTAGATCATTAGCCAGTTTATGAAATTCCTTATGCCATCAAGGCTTTAGAATTTCTACATGGTATCAGAGCTAAGGTTCTCAAAGTTCAAGTTCTACATGCTATCAAAGTTGAGGATATCAAAGCTCTACATGATATCATATCTTTGAGAGTTCATTAGTTAATCCTCCTTTTCAGATTTGCAAGTTTATTTTGCAGGTTCAACTTCGAATGGATTCAAGAGTATCAGTTCCTCTTCTTTCTCCATTCACAAGATATTCAAAGTGGAAACTGAAGATGATTTCATATCTTAAGAGACAAGGTCTCTATGAGATATTTATTGGAGCTAGTGAAGAGTCTTATGAAGAGCCAAGTGACTGGTTGAATGACTGTGATAGAGCAATTGGAGCTATTTGTCTAGCTATCTCTCCATGCATGCGCTACCTTATTGATTCTATTGATTACCCAAAGGATCTTTGGACAACATTGGATAGAGTTTTGGGAAATGACAATGAGGATCCTTCTAGCTATGTGGAGAGTGCCTCTAGCTCCTCAATGATTTCTCTCTCTAAAGATGTCTCGGCCTCTATAGTCTCTGTTGAAGTTGATCATGAAGAAGAATTTTCTCATATAGTTCCTGTTGCTACTACTCTCTTTGATTCGAATGCTTCCTCTTTCAATCAAGAAGCAAATATTGAAGAGCCATCCTTTTCTGTGTCTCTTGAAGTAGAAGATCTTGATTCATCTTCTTATGATGTTGTTGAGGAAAAATAAGTGACTAATGGAGCTGCTATTGCTATTGATGATTCACTCACAAATTCAATGTTCTCTATGTCTTCTATCATGGATTCTGAGATCCATATGCCATACCTCTCACACCTTGTGCATGCCTCTCTTCTTGATGGTGTGCAACCCAGTGAATTCTAGGATGTTTGCTTAGCCAAATCAAGTCCTTCTAGTGTTTTTCCACTCACCATAATTGATCCCATGTGCTTTTGCAGCTCCGCCTTTGTTCTTGGCACTCATTCTCAGAGCCTCCTTAAAGATTTTGAACATCACTATCTTTCCTCCTCTCATACTTCTACCATAGAGGATTCTTTACTAGTATATTCCCATGAGTCTACTGTTGTGCTTATTTGTGATCTCTTGGATTCTTTGGAAGCTAGATCAACCCATGGAGCCCATTCATTCACACTCTTTGATCCTATGCCTTCTCTATGTTCCTACAAGATCACTTCCATACATCCTCTCTGTGTAAATGAAGATGGAGACATGATACACTCACTTGGACAGTTATTTCACCTATCTAGAGCTCATTTCATCTCTACTGGTTCGAATTTCAAGTCATCTCATCATCTTGGAGCTGATTACAAGTCTCAAGATCCTTTAGTATTGCCTTCACATCATTGGATCTCAATTGTTCTACATGGTCCTACAACTGTCCTTGATCTAGGTGAGCAGATTTATCTTCTTCCCAAGAATAAGATTCCTCCAGACATCAACATTTAGTTTGGAGCAGCACCAACACCAGCAGTTCAACATTTTTGGTATTGCTTTTCATGTCCTTTATTGAGGGAGGATTTTCCCCTTGAGGTTTTTCCTCTTTCCTCATTTCTTAGGACAACATAAATTGTAAAAGGGTGACCATAGATTTATTGCTGGGCCCTATAGCCATATATATTTCTTATTAGTTTAGGGATATGATCCTAAAGTCAGGCTTAAAGGGGGGTGTTGGAATATAATAAACCCACTCATAAAATAATTAATCATTATTTGATTAATTTCCTACCCACTAGCTTAGATAGTTGGCATCCACTTGCACCTTAGAGTCAACACTTGCCATCTATATCCTATGAATCATTTATTTATGATTTTGGGTTGATCTTGACCACTTTATTGCCATCCAGAATTGGTAACTACACTTTACATCAGATTCTTCTTTTTTTGCTTTATCCTACATTTCTATGGATAAGGTAAAACTAGTCAACTAGGAAACTGGAAGCTTTTGTTGCCAACCCATCCTCCATTATTTTCTCTCCATATTCTAGGATTAGCAAGTCTTTCCTTCACTCATCATCACTCACACATGCTATTGATAATTCGTGAGGTGCTTGGTAGATTGGGAAAGTGCTTTAGTCAACTATGGGGTTTATCAAAATTAGTAAGCCTGCTTTATGAGCTAGCTGGAGTTGTCTTCATGCAAATCATTTTTCCTTTATAAGGATGTATTACCTATGTAATAATATCAATTATCATTTATTGATCATTCATTAATGTGTGTTCATTAATTCTTCTTCTTCGCTCATTATGCTAATTCTCTACAATTCTCTGTGAGGTTAATTGTGTGCCTAGATCCTTAGCCAGTTTATGAAATTCCTTATGCCATCAAGGATTTAGAATTTATACAAGGTGAATATTTATAATAAGAATAAGGGAGAGAAAAAAAAATCCAAAACAAAACCCCAGAAGATGAATCATCATAAAGTTTGCGACCCCAAGGTGGTTAGTTGAACAATCAACTTCTCGAGGTCATAACTTTTGCATATCATCTTCGATTTGGGTAGTCGATATCCTATTGGAAAGGTATATTTGAGATTTACATATCTTGGATGAGGTGAAATAAATTTCAAAACCATCCATTTGATTCCCTGAATTACCAAAAAATATCTTTTAGGGCCTCAAAATGACTTGGAAATTTAGGGACCTGAAAAACTGTAGAAAAATAACTAGGAAACTGCTACAATGGACAATTGTTTTGAGCTAGTGGAATAGGTGGGTGGCCACCTATATCCATCTGGATCAATCCTCCCACCCTTAGGAAGCAATGGTCTCCATTGCGTCAAATATTGTATCATATCTCAAACTATGCATTGAGTTGATCTCCTGGTGCAACATTTGCTGAAGTGAAGAGGTTGTCTTTTTTGACATCCCGAGAGGAATGTAATCGTTGTATGGATGATTTGTTTTTGGAAGAGAACCTTGAATGTGTGGCCTTTCATCATAGAGGTACTCATTTATATGAGGAAATGATGACTCTATTTTCTTCTTGTGTCTGACGAGCAGAGACACTCTGTGCAGAGGGTGTGGAGGTCTTTGTAACATGATGGTCTCCTTGAGAAAAAATTGTGAAGAGGGATAATTTTCTGGTGTGGGAGATTATCTTCCTACCCTACGCAAATATGGCATGTGCAATTGTCTCTGGGATCCGATGGATTTGTACTCCCAAAGTGACAATGAAACTGCGAGGTCGAATCATATACAACATGACACTTCCACATATATGGTTGTCCTAAAAGAACATCACAGACTTCAAGAGGGACCACATCACACAATACCTCATCTTTGAAAGGATTGATTCCATATGCTAGGAGGTATTGTTGAGTAATGCAGATACCTTATCCTTTTCTTAGCCAATTGATGTTGTAGGGTTGCGGGTGTGGTGTTGTTGGAATTTCCAATCTCTTCATGAATTCTGCTGAGATCAGGCTCTTTTGGTTTTTGTTGTCAACAACAAAGTGTAACAGGATTCCATTTACCCACATCTACGAGTGGAAGAGTTGCTCCTCAGCCTCTGAATCTTCAGGATCCTTTATTTGAATCTGTGTGGTAGCAACAATGGAAGTGGGGTATGCATCATTGATCTACTTCCCATGGTCTGCAGCTGTGGGATTGGGTTCTTAATCAGATTCAGGATCTAATTCTAAATATTTGATCTCAACCGCCAATGACTATTTTGAGCAACACTCATCTGTGTTGTGCCAAGGGATTTTATGAAATTCACACCACTTCCTAGTATCCTTCTTTCTCTTTCCATTCCCCTTCTGTTCTCATGGCACTGATTGATTGTCTTTCCTTGTCCCATGTTCTATGGGCCAGGGTTTCCCTTGCTCTCCTTTTGTGGTGGGTTCATACATCTAGAGTCTCGCTTTTTCTTTTGTTGAAATTTATTCTTGATTTTGAAAGCATACCGATGCGTAGATCCAAGTGAAGCGATGTCGAGGAATTGTTAGCTGGAATATTTCACCTCCTGTGGACAGTAAAGTGTTCCACTGGTCTGAATGGTTCAGATCCAGAACAAATAGAGGACAGAGGTTGAAGACCCTCCCTAGACACTGTAGATATCTAGAATATAAGGATTTGACAGTTCACCTGTGTACCTACAAAAAATCTCAACACAAAATGAATCAAAGCAACCAGAATATGATCTAATAATCTATGCTAGTGACTAAGGACTCTAGCAACATATATATGAGAAATCACAACAACAACATCATATGTGGGATATAAATAAACTTGCATTAGAAATATGAAGAATTTTACAACCAAGCCTTAGTGTTGACATGCATCTCCATGAAACTAGCTCTTCATCCCCAAAAGCTCTGACTCTAGCTCTCTGTGCTCTCTCCAAATGATCTTGGGCCAAGAATCAATCCAATAGCATAACAATACCTTCAATGTTATCCCCTCAACCATGGCTATGAGCTCATATTTATAGGGATTTGATGGATAGAGATGGTTGAGAAACTAGTGGGTGAGGTGGCCTCTAAGATCCTAGGATGAGGGATCTCGAGTTCAACCAACCCACAGTAGTATGGATAAGGCATTACACGAGGCTTATCATCTAGAAACCTCAAGAAACTTCTCTTTTTCCCTTTTTACCCAGGGTACCGTGCTTCTCCTTCTATGATAGAGCGGTTCTGGTAAAAACCACCTATGGACAAGGGGCAATGGGTGGTGCCACCGCTTGTGGACAATCGATGAAAGGCGGTGCAAGCAGGGGTACCGCTCCTCATGCACGGTGCTGGAAATTTGTATGACAGATTGATGAAAAACCATTTAGTTTCCACTCCAGAATCTAGGATTCAGGGAAATTAGGTATGTCGAATGTCTTATTACATGACAGGATTTTGGTATAACATGATGCCCCCCAAAGCATGAGTCTTAGAGTGATACGATAAACGAGAGCTTTGAGAACAAGTCATCGCCAGGAGATAAGAATGTCAGCTTGATCAGAGTATGTAATCAAGTAGGCATCTGTAATACATCAGTATGTTGACTCATAGACACAAGTAACCAAACTCATAGCTGCAAACCAATACAAGGTAGATCCATGAGTGGAATAAATAAGCATAGATACTAGAATACAACGTAGATCCATGTGATAGAGGATTCAAAATTGGACATAGATACCAGACATACAACGTATATCTATGTCATACAGACGCAAATTTGAGCATAGCCATGACCATACAAATGTGGATCCATGCTAGATATACAAAACTCCATCACAACCTGGGAAAAAGCAATGAGCAGTTTTAAACAAATTCCCAGGGTCTTCGTCTCGTCTTCCACAAAGTATGATTCTATCCATGTGATTACAATGATTGAAGTTGAACATGGTATAAATCACTTGATTACCGGCCAATGATGTGAACCATTAACAAGTGCAAGGGAGATCACCATTAATGTCAATGATTCCCAAGGTACCCTAGTACAATCTACTGAGTGCGAATAGATGTCCTGATGTTGAACACCCAGTCAATTCTATCGATCAAAGGTCAATGATGTGAACCTATGTCGACAGTGAGAGAATCTGTCATTAAGGAATACAAATCTCAAGGTACTAAATATTGTTTCTAAGACTATTTCCTGGATGATGAGCTGATGTCGATGGGAATAGTCTAGTCGAAAGACGGCCATAATGAATCCCACATTGACGACACAAAACTCGGAACATAGTTCTAGAATGATGTGAATGTAGTAACCATATGATTGACTCAAAGATACTGACACAAAGACTGTGTAGAATGCAGAGGTGAAACTTATTCAGATCCTCTTTGAAAATCGAGCAGCACGACAAAATGACTTGGCAGCATGACTAGACAGGACAGATACACAATGCAACAGTGGCCAATGGATTATTTTGAAAGACTCAAAGGATTGACATGACTCATGAAAGTGGATCATCATGGAGATCAGCTGAATACCCAATTGAGTGACATGATTGTGTAAACAAGTGCCATGTTCAAAGGTAATGACAAACAACTGCCATCATTTACAAAATGATTCCCTTCCCATTTTCCCCATCATGATCGATGAGTGCCTCTTTTCGGTTTTACGAGTTCAAAGAGGGTAACAAACACTCAATATAGCTTGTCAGAAGACAAGTCGAGTCTCATATGTTTTATGAACCTGAGAGAGGAGGGGTTCATTCCCAAATGGGCCTCTCAATGTTTAATTTAACGAGTCCACTGAAAGAAAACTCAGTATCATTCATGTTTAGAGAGTCTGAACAAATACAGAAGAAAACTCCATGGGGGTCCTTTTTCGTATGATTTAGTCTCTAAGGCCCGGAAAAGTGTAAAATCATACCTTAGAGAACTCTTCCAGTCATGATTGGCTGGAGTGTTCATTTCTCGTAAATATTCCTATCTGAACCGAGAAATAGATAACCTACTATCAGACAGATGACTCTTCAAATACTTTAACGAGCGTGAAGAAGACAAGATCGCTCGGCAATCTTTTCGTATTTAGGGAGCCTGAAAAGGGTTTAAAGAGAACTCCATGAGGTTCCTTTATGCAACGTAATGTTTTACGAGCCTGGAAAGAATAAAAAATGGACTCGATGAATTTTTCATGTTTAAGGATCCTGAAAAAGAGGTGAAAAGAGAACTTCATGACGCTTCTTTACATAATGTCGTATTTTACGAGCTTGGAAAGAAACTTGAACTAGACTCAAAACTTTGATACTAGATTTTAACGAGCGTGACAAAGTGTCGTAATAAACGCTCAATGACCTTTTCCATTTTGGGAAAGTATGAAAAAACCATAAACAAACTTTCTAAAGCTTCTTACTAAAGTCAACCTGCAGACGACTCATAAACAAGTGTTAAATGCATTCAAAATCAACACTAAGGGATTATGACAAATAGATTTTGACCAGAACATGATGTAATATCAAAACTATAGTAAGTCAGACCCAAAAAATGTCTATATAAGGCAAGTAAATAGTAAAAAATAAAACTCACTATTTACCTCTAGCAGAGAGCACTTGGAGCATTTTCTAGCCAGATCTTCCACAACTGATACCGGGAGTTTCCACCATCCGTTTTCAGTCTCGTCAGTTGCAGGTAACAGATAAGACCCTTATATTTCATTTCATAGCTTCTATTTTTGGACTTGGTGGGGTTTTGGGCCAATTTAGCAAGCCCTAGAATCCAATATGTGGGCACTGCAGCTACCCCTTATGGGATACATGGTACAACCCGAGAACTGCGCCAAGAACACGGCGACACCGCCTGTCTCCAACGGGGCACAGACGGTGCTGACCATGGAGAAGTTAAACAAATTATATGGGAAAAATTTATTCATTCTTTTGATTTGTAATGACTCACAGATGATATTAATGCATACCATTGTTGTTTTTGGTAGGTCTAGGTGTCCAAAATATGGTGATATGAAAGGAAAGAACACATCATAACGAGGATACTGCTGCTGAAAGGAATGCGGTTTGCATTGCCGCATTCCGGGACTGTGGGATCTTAAAGTTCTTCCAGAAACCAAGCATGGTGTCCCACGAGAGATTACTAGAACACATATTGTGAATGTGGAATCCAGAACAACCGTATTTAGAGGTGGGGGCACACATACTTACAGTGGAGGTAGAGGATATCTACTTCCTGAGTGGCCTATCAAGATGGGGTGCCCCTATCTCACTGACAGGTTCCTATGGCAGGGACATTACCACTAGAGAGCTCATAGATCGACACTGTGTACCAGGTATAGGTACATCGGGGAAGAAAATCCCCATTAGGGTAGAGACATACAGGGCTCTATGGATTGTCCTGTTCACCATGTAGAGGGTGGCAAGGAGCCAGGGTGTGCATCAGGCTTCCAAGGCACATATTCTATACACCCTAGAGGCTATGGCACCTACGGTGTTCAACTAGGCAGAAGCATTGCTTCCAATATTCAAGGATCAGCTGACTAAATGTCGACAGGGAGAGCTGAAGCAGTTCGGCTTTGGTTCCATCTTAGCTTGCTTCTTCTTTGAGCAGGTCCCATAGATGAGTCTCCAAGTGAATTTCTGGAGTCTGAGAGCATGGGATCCCCATATGCTGAGGTGGGTCCAGGTCATGGCTCGCACAAGAGTGGGTAGGGGCAGAGTGAAGTTCGGTGATCATTCTTCAGATGGCTACGAGATCAGATGCTCATGGTCGAGGACTATGCCTATGCAGGCACATATTTTATAGGTGATCCTGACCTACCACTCCCACCTAGAGGGCAGTGGGGTGACATTGGTAAGAAGCAAGAAACCCTAACAATGGAAAATGTTTTTATGTTTTTTATGTTTTATATTTTTTATGATAAGTGACAATACCTGTTTGTCTTCATGTAGATGTTGGAGCAGCAAGGCCTGGAGGATCATCTCCATTAGACAGGTGAGTCGAAGCTCGCTTTGTGCCACAGGGTGATGATATCACCAGGGAGCTGGAGGAGAACCTAGAGAGGTTGACTCTGGACATCCCAGATGCTGATATAGATGACCTCCCGACTAGATATTAGAGATCTACAGTAGGAGTACCAGGCCGATTTAGCAGGCTACTACATAGGGTGGCTCGAGCAGTGATGTGTTATCATGATCACCATTAGTGGATGAGACATGTATACTGAAAGTTGATAGCTTCAGGATTTTTGTATGATGATTTTGCCTGAAATCCTATGTGCTTCAGATGAGGTCTCGGGACCTATTTTTGTAAAACTTTTTTGTATATATATATATATATAGAGAGAGAGAGAGAGACTTTTACATGGTGTTTATATGTCTCAAATGGATAAATTCATTTTCTATGAGTTCTATGTGTCTTTAAATGTTTATTTACAATGTACCATGTTTGATTTAATGTCATGAATGGGCAATATGCCAATATAGGATGTAATTAGCCAATGAATCAACAACTACATTATGTTCTTTAGGGATATGCCTATAGGTAATGGTTCCAAATGATCTTTCTAACAAACATACCCTCTGGAAGAGGCAGAGGAGCACCGAGTTCCTAATGGTGTAGACATGGTTTAAATGACAAACCACGGGCTGAGAGTCCATCAAAACTACTAGATCGCGGACATCCTGGGAGGTAGCTTCAGTTAGAAGACCGATGACTACTTCATATTCGGTGATGTTATTAGTAGCGGGACCTAAACAAACCACTCCTGAACTGACCAAATCTTCAGCTGGGGAATAGAGAACCCAGGAAACCGAGGCTAGATTCAAGGTGTGGCAGCAAGCACCATCAGCGAAGCTGTAGAAAGCCATTTGCATGACAAAAACATGGTATAAACAGATGCAGATGCTAAAAGCCATTTGCATGACCAAAACATGGTATAAACAGATGCGGACATTAGAACTCAAAACCATCTTGAAAATACTAAAAGAACACTGAAAGTCAATTAATATACATATATACAAGATACCATCCAAGAAAACCTAGGCATAGTACATTTTCAGGTACAACCCATTGCGAGGTTGCCCCAAAGGGATTCCATCATAATCAACCAACTCATAGGCTCCTTTCTCTAACACCTTGGAAATAACGAAAGGTCCATACCACGTGGACTCGAACTTACCCTTCCCTAGCTTGTCATATCTTTGGTCATAAGTCAAAACTAGGTCACCCTCGTTTAAAACATGAGGCTGGATGGATTTATCATACTGTTCCTTTACACATTTCTTATGTGCCTCATTAGCCAAGGAAACATCTCTACGAGTCTCATCAAGGTTATTTAAGTACAAAAATCTCGCTTCCTCTGCAGAAGTGTCTGGGAGAATTTCAACGGCAAGTTGTAAAGATGGAATCTGACATTGGATCAGCAAGATATCTTCAAGTCCATAGACAAGCTGGAATGGCGTGAAACCAGTAGTTATTTTCACGGAAGTCCGATAAGCCCAAAGAGAGGAAAAGAGAACGATATGCCAATTGGATTTATGATCTCCAACCATCCGATGAAGCATATTTTTCAAAACCTTGTTAATGGTCTCTACCTGACCATTAGCTTGTGAATAATACGGCGTAGATTTTTCATGGCGAAAACCTAGCTTGGAACTCATTTCCTCCATCATTTGATTACGAAAATGAGATCCATGATTAGTGACGATGGACTATGGAACTCCAAATCTAGCTATGATATGATTGAACAAGAAGAGAGCGACAATATTACCATCTTCTACATATGTAGGCATGGCCTCAACCCATTTTGTGAAATAATCCATGGCTACGATGATGCAACCATGCCCCTTGGTTGAGGTAGGCTTACAATGCATGAAGTCAATCCCCATTTGGAAAAAGGGCCAACAGTAATGACGGGGTGAAGAAGAGTAGGATGGGTACACTTTTTGGGATAAAAATGTTTGCAAGGTGGGCATTTCTTAACAGCCTCATGACAGTATTTGAAGATAGAAGACCAGAAATAGCCAGCGCGAAGGATTTTCTAGGTTGTATCCATCCCAGATAAATGACCACCACATGCTCCAAAGTGGCAATCATTCAACACGTGTTCAGCCTCATCATGAGTGAGGCATCGCCAAAGAATGGAATCAATCCCATGTCTATAAAAGGTATTATTTAAGATAATATAGTACTTCGTGTGGTGACGGAGGAGGTGACGATCATCATGAGATAGATGCGGCTGAAAATGTTGGGTCTGGAGATAAATCAGCAAATCTCCATACCAAGGATCAGTAGTGCTAATTAGGAACAAGAATTCATCTAGAAATGAATCGTTGGGCTCAGATTCCGTGGTAGCACAGGGAAGGTCACACATAAGCTCAGAAAAAAACAAGGATTTCTTTGATGTAGCCTTGGAAAACTCAAGATCGAAATACTAAAGGATGACGATCCAATGAGAGTGCTTTCCCCCGAGTACCTGACGAGTCAGAATGTAGTACATCGGGTTCTGGTCTGCCAATATGGTGGTAGTGCGAAGCATAATGTAATGACGTAATTTTTGCACAGCAATGACCGTGGCCAAAGCTAGCTTCTCCACATGTGAATAACAGGTTTTAGAATCAATAATATTCTTACTGGCATAATAAATCACATGCTCCTGATCGTGGAGATTGTCCTGCACTAAAACCATGGTGATGGTAGTAGCAGAGGCAGCAATATACAAGAGAAAGTCCTCTGAATAATCCGGGGGGTGTATCATGGGTCAATGAGTCAGAGCATGCTTAAGATTATCAAAGGCATGTTGGGCTTGGTCATCCCAGAAGAATGGAGTGTTCTTTTTGAGGAGACGCATATAACTGTGTGTTTTCTCAGCGAAATTGCACACAAAACGACGGAGAAAGTTTTCCTTCCCCTACAAACATTGGAGTTCAAGGATGTTGGTTGGGGTTGGTAGATTAATGATAGCGGCAATCTTCAAAGGATCGATACGGATGCCATATTTGGATACCACAAAGCCAAGCAGACATCCCATCTCAATGCAAAAAACACATTTATGCGGATTGAGCCATATATTATAATGACAACATCTTAGGAATATGTCTCTAAGATGACCAGGATGGTCCTCCCGTTGCTGTGAATGAGCAGCGAGGTCATCAAGGTACAGTTCAACAATATGTTTAACATTGTGAAATGCATAGGACATCATGTGTTGGAACGTGGCTCCAACATTTTTCAAGCCGAAAGGTAACTTCCTATATGCAAAGGTTCCCCATGGGAAAATGAATGCCATCTTATGCTGATTGGAGGGAAATATCTCAATCTGATTTAGCCAGAGAAGCCATCCATGAATGAAAAGATGACACTTTTAGCACAGTTGTCGATAATTTGATCGATATGCGGGGTAGGAAAGTTGTCCTTGGGACAAGCTTTATTTAAATCCCTAAAGTCAATGTAGACTCTAATGGTGGCCTGCTTTTTATTGACAGGGACAATGTTTGATACCCATTCCGTTAGAGGTACAGGATAAATAAACCAGCTTTCAGAAGTTTCTTAATCTCAGCTTTAATAGCTGCGGCCTTCCTAGGATGGACTTGCCGAAGTTTTTGCCTAACAAGTTTAGTCATGGGATAAGTTTTAATATCATGGACCACAATGGAAGGGTCAATCCCTAACATCTCTTCATAGAACCAGGAAAAAAAATCACAGAATTCCTTAAAAAATGCCTTATATGCTTCGGATTCATCTGTGGAGCAGTTCTGCCCAACATGAACGTGCTCAATAACATCACGCTTGGCTGATATGTCAATTGGGTTCGTCTGAGTAATGTTGCAAAGGTTTCCTTCATAATATTTATCTTGCAACAATATAGGACTTTGCGGAACGTTGACAATATCAGTAGGAAACAAGGATGCAAAATCATGGCTGCTCGAACTGGTATTGGGGAGGAACATGGATATATGATGGTGATCCTCCCAAATGGGCTTATGCGTATTCATGATCTCTATAATGGACTCGTCAGAAGGAAAAGTCTCGAAGAGATAATCTAGAATTGAAAGAGAAGGTTCTAACCAGTACGGTAAATGGTAAGGATTCGAAGCCACTAAATGAAGGTCATCAATGTGATCATCAAAACTAGTTTGAATGGTGTCATACATATCTTCGTGTGGGCTCAACGAGGTGGAATCAACAACATTTTTGCCCTTGGGATCAAAATAAAATGAAGTGATCATATGTACTGTCGCGGTATCTGTGCTAGAAGGAGTAGACGGAAAAATTCCCATAAGGGATGAATCCTTCAGCATACCAACCCCAATCGACTGGTAAGGAGGAGGGGACTAACCTAACATGGGGATGTTATTAGTCATGGAAGTAGTAACATTTGGCGTACATAAATCAAGCTGGTCAATGGTAACAATTCTCCCAAGATGAAGGAATTGGACCGTTTTAAATACTGTTGAAGCAACAGCAGTCATGGCATAGAACCAATTCCTTCCTCAAAGGAGGTTATAATCCAAAGGGGCATCCACCACTTCTACTTGGATGGAAACGGTTTTTTCCCCCAGCTCAACCGCGAGGGATGATATGAGACCATGGGGTTGGAAATGCCATCCATGAAATGCTTTAAGGGTCGTCGGTGATGTAACAAGCTCGGGAGAGCCAAGATCTTTCCAACAAGTCAGAGATAACACCAAGGTCGAAGCTCCTTCATCTAGTACCATTCGAAAGACTTTCTTTCCCACTACTTTCGTAATGATCTGGAAAGCGAGTTTATGCGGTAATGTAGGTTTATATTTCTCAACATTGAAGTGAATCAAGTTAGTGTTATCTGGGTCTAAAGCTCCTAAAGCTGTCAACAAGTTCTTGCGCTGTGTGGGGCCACTTTGGAGTACTTCTAGGGTAGACATTGCACAAGGTTCCTGAGTGAGATCTTCAACTACATTATAGAATTGAGCAGCTCGGGCATTGGGATTAAAGACAGCCTTCCAAAGAGTACTGTTTGGTGGGCGCAAAATCATGTCAAGAGTAGGTTTCTTGATAGACAAGGGAACAGTAGACGAGGATTCCAGAGAACTAGTAGAGGGAGCTTTCCCTGAAGAAGATTGATCTTCTTTCTTATCTGCGGGTTTATCATAATTTTGGATTCAAGTTTGTAGATGGATGGTATCTGAGGACATCATACGAATTTCCTCCGATGAACTAGAGTTACCCTGGTTAGACATGTGGTCTACTAGTTGTTGTTGAGAGGGAAAGGGATCCGTAGGTATTGCAGGTACGGGATTAGACTTCAGAAACTGGAAGATTTCATCTCGACGAAGACACTCCTTTGAAAAATGGTCACCACCCCATAACAGATAAGGATATTTAGCCTTCCTTTTCCCTTTGTCGTTGTCATTATTGGTTGATTGTGAGGTCTCCTATTGGTTTCCAGGTTTTTTATTTCGATTTTTACCTTTCTTTTTATTACTCGAGGTTTGAGTAATTTGAATAGAATTAACCTCGGTGGAAACCTTGGGAGTCAAAGGAGTAGTTGTTTGGGTTTTCTTGGCAGGTTTTGCTGTGGATGGGGATTGGATTGAACCAACAATCCCATCAATAGGTACTTCTACTAGTGGCTTTGCAGGGTCAGTGCTGGGGCGAGGAGCTTGAGGAATCAGGTCATAAAGAATCCCGGATTGGGAATAGACCAAGTCGAGGTACTGAGCCCGACTAATATCTTGCTCTTTGGTAATGGCACCGCTCATGCCCACATCTCGGGCAATAGGAGGCAACAAGGAATTAGTGAACCAATCAACTAACAACTGATCCGGAATAAGGGCCTTAATAAGCCTTCTCCTCCTTCTCCACTCATGAATATGATTGAAAATGTGGGTGGAGGTGTTCTGTCACAGAGAAGTTAAAAGTTCAGTGCCCGTTTCATAACGGATAGGGAGTTGAAATGTGTAAGAAATAGGGTTTCCAACGAGCAAAAATCCACAAACGAATGTTGTGGGAGTTCAATGTACCACTTTGTGGCCGTATCGATCAAATTTCGTTAAAAGAGTCGTAACCGAATGGAATCATCCATGTGGGAGTTTGAGGAACACCACAAATGAAAAGTCATAATATGGTTCCGTGGATCTTCACCCTGCTTCCCATCGAATTTCGGAATATCCGATGGTAACTTTACTGGAATGGGAGGCCACGAGGGATTGTGTTGAATGGGATCATTAATCAACTTGGACAAATCAGGAAAGTCCAAAGTTTCGAGGAAAGGTAACTGTCTATTTTGTTTCACATACTAGTAATATTGATATGGCATATAATTACCAGTAGGGCCATAGGTAGATTGATAAACAAGTTGCTGTGAGGAAGAACCACTGGAGGATCCGCCCATGGGGGGGTGATTTCTGGAATTAGGACCGCTAGGACCACTAGGGCCTCCAGGAGGAGGATTTACACAGCCACAGGGACCACTAGGACCACCGAGACCACCAAGACCACCAGTACCACAAACAGGCGGACCACCAGACCCTACGAAGCCTCCAGGAGGTGGTAAACCTCCAGAGCCACTGGAACCACTAGGTGAAGGGCCACTAGACCCTACAGAGACATAAATAGGAAATCCATTAGGTCCCCTAGGACCACTAGGACCCCCAGGACCATAAGGAGGAAATTTTCCAGATTCTCTGGGACCATGAGGTCCCCCAGGGGGAGGACCTCCATAAGGTGGTTCTCCTGCACCTCCCGCAATATAAGACTAGTTGGTTGTCCCCATGGCGTAAAAGTGTTACTAGGGTATGGAATTCCAGTATAAGGCATTCTTGTAGGATTAGATGGATGATTACCTACATGTATTTGATAACCAAACCATTAGAAGACTGAATGGTAACAGGTTGTGCCCCCAAGGGCTGACCTGAACTAGATGTGGGATTTACCACATTAGTGTGGGTGGGAGGGACAAAAACTGTAGATGTTTCTATGTTAGAGGTTTTCCCTTGACTAGCTACAACTCCGGTATTAGATAACGTAGGTCGTGCTGGGGGTTTCCCCTCGGCATTAAAAGGTACTGACGAAACAGGAATTGAAGGTTGGGCCCCAAATGCAAAAGACCTAGGAGGATTTGGAATAGACATAACATGAGAGGTGAGAGGGGTGGAAATTTGACCTAGGTTGTGGGTTGTTAATGGACGATCTATAATCGGTTCAATGGGTCTCACAGAATCGTCTAGTGAATGATATCCCACAGGAAGAGATGTGGAATGTACTGGTGTAGAGCCTAATAGTTTATCAATAATATTTTTTACCTCCTGTGCACGGAGAATAGCAGCACGGTATTGCCTGCGTTCTTCTTCACTATTAGGAGAACTTACACGGGTGCCAAATGAGGCAATGGCCTATCCAATAGGTGTCTCCCAAAAAGGAGCATTAGGACTAAAGTTCGGATGGGTTGCATCATCAACATGACCTTCCAAGGGAGAATGGGATGATGAATTTCCCCGAGAAGGTTGTTGGACCAAGGGAGGCGAGTGTGAAGAATATGGTACTCCACTGTCCACCACCACATTATCTTCCACTTGGGAGGTGGTAACAGCTCCCTGGTCGATAGCTTCCATTGGATTTTCTCCTGAAACATGAATAAAATCAGGTGGCAAGCCCTGTACTCTTTTAGACTGTCTTAACTCAGCCAGTTGTACAGTTCATATCTAACCTAGGGTCTGAAAATCTAGAAAAACACACCAAAATACTTCCATACTCAAACTATAGGTCAAAACAAGCAGACTTAAAATGACAGGAGTTCAAAAGTTAGGTCTCTCACTAGGATTGTCAAGAAGGTGCCACTCACGACATACCTTGAGGGTACGTGCGTAGTAATCTCCCCGAATGTTGTTTTCGGTGTATGGCTCCAAACAAGATGGCCAAAGGGCTTTTCTCAGATATATAAGGTACCCTAGTGGGGTCTATCGATATACACATGGGAGCTCGAATCAGTAGTAGTGTTGTCTAATCCATAACTGTACATAAGGGGCCTTTCGATATACAATCGATTACATGAAGTACTTTTCTATATACCTCAAGGGTACATGAAAGGTCGTTCGATATACCGATGGTACGTGGGAGAACTGCGCGAGTCTCGGAATGTAATGTTGAAAAATAATGACAGCTCCTACGTTTTACAATGCCCAAACACGTCTCTAACCTATCACTCAAGTTACTACGTAAATTTTAACCTACAACTACCGTTAATTTTAACTTGTACGGTTAGGTGAATCCATGATGTTTTGACAGAAAAGTAATACCATGCAATATGCTTATGCAAATGTTCACTTTACCGTTCAGTATGCCTACTTACGGGAGGGAAGAGAGTGTTTTTATTTTTGTTTCAAAACCAAAAATCATTCCAATCAACAGTCATGAACATCAAATCAAAGACAAGCAAACACTTTTACAAACCAAATTCTTCTTTTCGAAAGCAAATGAGAAGGGTGAGAATCTCTTTTCCTAAAAGAACAATACCAAGCACACCTATATGCCAATGCACTCTAACTTTTCAAATTTCTCAAAAACATAAGCAAATATAACTTAAAACTACCATTTTTTTAAAATTTTGATCGAGATAGTCCTATATGCATGAGAGACAAAAGATCATGAAGGTCCTGGAAGATTGTAAATCCAATCAGAAAACTCAAATCCAACGCTCAAATATGATGTCCTAATCTCAAGAAAAACTTTTCTTTTTTGAAGGAAATAAAAAGAAGTTTACTATGCAAGCAAGAAATGAAATCTAGAAGCTAGTCTAGTGTTCTTCTTTCAGTATATGCAACGAAAAGAGACTTCAATGAGCTCCCTAACTTTCAGAAAACAATAAATCCTTCTTTAAGCACAACCAACAAGAAAGAAGCGGATGAACAATAAAAAATACTAAACGAACTTTTGAAATTCCACTCAAATCAATCTTAAACCATTAAAGCAGCAAGCCACACACATCAAATTCAATAAAACAAGCCTGATAACAGAACTGAAAGCAATCAAAATTCCAAATTTTTACAAAGAAAAATGAGGAAAAAGGGCTTTGGACTAATGCCTGCCTGTCACTGCGTTTCGTAGGTGTTGATAGAGAATTTCCAAGATAGCACCACTCCTTGCAAACCAGATACAGGTGGTGGCACCGCTTACTGCTCACTATGTTCAGGCGGTGGCACCACTCCTCGTACACAGCATGGGTGTGGTTCCCTGTAGATGGCCAAAACAAAAAAAAGAACAATGGATCAAGTCAGAAAAGACTAGATCAAGGAAAATACTGTCGAATTGAATGTGGTAACAGAGCATAAAAGACCGAAATGAATCATATCTGAACAGATCTAGAAATTTCAAACCCAAAAAATACAAATCAAAAAGTAGATCTAACTGAATTGATTTGAAGAAAACAGAGCATGTATTTGGACAAGAGTTATAGGCTGAGGAAGATCAGAACAACTGAATACTCTATTCCCCAATGGAGTTTCCAGATTTGTTAGCTGGAATATTTCACCTCCTGTAGACAGCAAAGTGTTCCACTGGTCTGAATGGTTCAGATCTAGAACAAATAGAGGACAGAGGTTGAAGACTCTCCCTAGACATTGTAGATATCTGGAATACAATGCTTTGACAGTTCACCTGTGTACCTGCAAAAAAGCTCAACATGAAATGAATCAAAGCAACCAGAATATGATCTACTAATCTATGCTAGTGACTAAGGAATCTAGTAACATATATATGCGAAATCACAACAACAACATCATATGTGGGACAGAAATCAACTTGCATTAGAAATATGAAGAAGTTTACAACCAAGCCTTAATGTTGACATGCATCTCCATGAAACCAGCTCTTCATCCCCAAAAGCTCCGACTCTAGCTCTCTATGCTCTCTCCAAATGATCTTGGGCCAAGAATCAATCCAACAGCATAACAATACCTTCAATGTTCTCCCCTCAACCATGGCTATGATCTCATATTTATAGGGATTTAATGGATAGAGATGGTTGAGAAACTAGTGGGTGAGGTGGCCTCTAAGATCCTAGGATGAGGGATCTTGAGCTCAACCAACCCACAGTAGTAGGGATAAGGCAGTACACGAGGCTTATCATCTAGAATCCTCGAGAAACTTCTCTTTTTCCCTTTTTACCCAGGGTACCACACTTCTCCTTCTATGATAGAGCGGTTCTGGTAATAACTGCCTATGGACCAAGGGCAATGTGCGATGGCACTGCTTGTGGACAACTGATGAAAGGCAGTGCGAGCAGGGGTACCGCTCCTGGATAAAGGGGCATGTGCAGTGCTGGGAATTTGTATGACAGGTTGTTGAAAAACCATTTAGTTTCCACTCCAGAAGCTGGGATTCAAGGCAAGTAGGTATGTCAAATGTTCACATGATGGTGACAGGATTTTGGTATAACAGGAATTCCATCTCAATTTGGATGTACCGATGTAGTCCACTACGATATTTCAGTATCAGGTTCTGCTCAGAGTCCTTGATACCCATATTTGTGCGCAAGGCATGAAAGTTGTTGGTGTACTCTGACACCATGTGGTCCCTTTCTTGACACATAATGGTCCATTTGGTGTACTAGTCATCATAGTTTCCCACAGGATAATTTTTTTCCTTGACGAGTCTATGAAAAAGGTGCAAGTGGGATTTGTCTCAAACATTCCAGAATTTTCTGATGATTTTTTCTCCCAATAAGTACCCCACCAATTTTGGACATGGGGGATTGCCTTAAGGAGTGCAAAGGTGATGTTTTCCTTGTCGGAGAAATTTTCGACAAAGAAATACCATTCTAGAACATTCAATGAATTATGTATGGAATCTGCATCGATATGGCCTTCAAATAAAGGAATATCAAAGTTAACTTATACCTTGAATGGGGTTTCATCGCTGAACCACTTGCTTGTTGAAGGTGCATTTTCCATTGCCGACATTCGTAGCAGGATCAGGGAGAAGCTATCCGTCATCTTGTTCCTCTGTTGCTCGTGGAATTCCTTGAGTAGTGACTTGATAGGATGTCATGCTCCATTGCCTCTCTTTTTTTTTCCGCCATGGAAGGTTGTTTGCGGTGGTGAGAATGATTTTCCCAATGTGAAACTAGTTCGAGACCAAACTCTCTATACTCTGACGTCGTCGAGGACATGCACTGAGAAAAGATCAAAGAGAAAATTGCTTTGATACCATTGATCCATATTTATGTGTGAACAAAATGAGAGAACAAATAGATAATCATAAACAAATCCATATTGCAAAGATAATAGAGATACAATAAACGCATATTCTATTAAATAGCGAAAATAGAACATATTGTAAATAAAACATCTAGAATGGTGGTAGCTATCTCTGCGAAGAGATGTGGCTTCTACGTTCATCTGTGCCAATATTAATACAAAATTATGCCAAAGGGGAATATTTATAATAATAATAAGGCCGAGAACCCAAAGATTCCAAAACATAACCTCAGAATATGAACTATCATAAAGTTTGTGCCCCCAAGGTGGTTAGTTGAACATTCAACTTCCTGTGGTCATAAATTTTGCATATGATTTCTGATTTGGGAGCTTGATAGACCATTGGAAAATTCTATCCAATATTTACATCTTTCGAGTGGGGAAAAATGGATTCCATTGAAAACCATTTTCCTCCTCGAATCGCCAAAAAACGTCGTTTAGGGCCTTAGAACGGACCCAAAAGTTTGGGACCTGAAAAACTGTAGAAAAATAACTGGTAAACTACCACAATAGGAAATTGATTTGAGCCAGTGGAATAGGTGGGTGGCCACCAATATCCATCTGGATCAATCCCCCCCCCCCTAGGAAGCAATGTTCTCCATTGCGTCAAATCTTGTATCATATCTTGGACTATGTGTTGAGTTGATATCGTGGTGTGACATTTGCTGAAGTGAAGAGGCTGCCTTTCTTTGACATCCCGAGAGGGATGTAATCTTTGTATGGATGATTTGTTTCTGGAAGAGCACCTTGAATGCATGGCCTTGAATCATAGAGGTACTCAGATAAATGAAGAAACAATGACTCTATTTTCTTCATGTGTCTGATGAGCAGAGACACCCTATGCAAAGGGTGTAGAGGTCCCTATGATATGATGGTCTCCTTCATACACAATTATGAAGAGGGATAATTTCCTAGTGTGGGAGCTTATCTTCCAACCCTGGGATACTATGGAAGGTGCAATTGTCTTTAGGATCCGATAGAGTTGTCCTCCCAAAGTGACAATGACACTGTGAGGTCGTGAATCATATACAACATGACGCTTCCACATATATGGCTGTCCTAAAAGAACATCACATACTTAAAGAGTGGCCACATCACATGGTACCTTGTCTTTGAAAGGCTTGATGCCATATGGTAGGAGGAATTGTTGAGTAATGCGGATACCTCGTCCTTGGCTTAGCCAAAAATTGTTGTAGGGTTGCAGGTGTGGTGTTGTCAGAAGCTCCAATATCTTGATGACTTCAGTTGAGATTAGGTTCTTTTGGTTGTCATTGTCAAGAACAAAATGTAGTGGGATTCCCTTTACCCACATCTATGAGTGGAAGAGGCACTCCTCTTCCTATGAATCTTTAGGATCCTCTAGTTGAATCTGTGTGGTAGCGACAATGGTAGTTGGGTCTGTATCAATGATCTGCGTCCCATGTTCCGCAACTGTGGCATTGGATTCTAAATCGAAATCAAGATATGATTCTGAAGAGTTGATCTCAACCACCAATGACTGCTTTGAGCGACATTAATCAGTGTTGTGCTAAGGGATTTTATGATATTCCCATGCAATTTCCAGTGTCCTTCTTTGTCTTTCCATTCCCCTTCTTTTCTTGTTGAGTGGACTGATTTTCCTTTCCTTGTCTTGTATTATGTAGGATAGGGTTTCTGTTTCTTTGCTTTTGTGGTGTGTTCACAGGTCTATAGTCTCACTTGTTCTTTTGTTGAAATGTCTCCTCAATTTTGGAAGCATACCGATAGGAAGATACAAGTGAAGAGATGTCAAGGACATCCATCTAAGTTTAGATGTAACAATGTAGACCACTGCGATATTTCAATATCAGGTGCCTATCGGAGTCCATGATACCCAACTTTGTGTGCAAGGTATGAAAGTTGTTGGTGTACTTCGACACCATTTGGTCCCTTTATTGAGGCATAATGGTCCATTTGGTGTACTGGTCATCATAGTTTCCCACAGGGTAATATCGTTCCTTGACAATATCTATGAAAGAGGCCCAACTGGGATTTGTCTCAAATATTCTAGACTTGTCTAATGAGTTTTGCTCCTAATAAGTACCCCATTAATTTTGGACATGGGGGACTACCTTAAGGAGCGTAAAGGTGACCTTTTCCTTGTCAGAGTAACTGTGGGTAGAGAAATACCCTTCTAGAAAATTCAACCATTTATCTAGGGAATCTGCATTAGTCTGGCCTTCAAATAAAGGAATATCAAATTTAACTTATACCTTGATTGAGGTTTCATCTATGAAACAATTTGTTGTTGAAGGTGCATTCGCCACTTCTGACATTCGTAGCAGGATTTGGGCAAAACTATCCATCATATCGTTCCTGTGTCGGTCGAGGGATTCCTCGAGAAACAACTTCATAGGATCTCCTACTCCTATATCTCTCTTTTATTTTCATATGGGAGGTCGTTTGTGGTGGAGAGAGTCATATTCCTCATGTGAAACTAGTTCGAGACCAAACTCTCTATACCCTGACCTCACCGGGGACATGCACTGAGAAATGATGAAAGAGAAGATTGCTATGATACCACTGATCCGTATTTATATGTGAACAAAATGAAAGAATAGATAGATAATCATAAACACAACCATATTGCAAATATAACAGAGATATAATAAACACATATTCTATTAAATAGCAAAAATATGACAGACTGTAAATACAACAACTAGAATGGTGGTAGTTATCTCTGAGAAGAGATGTGGCTGCTACGCTCATCCGTTCTAAGATTAATAAAAAATGAGTCCAAAGGGACCTATTTATAATAAAAATAAGGGAGAGAATACCAAAAGTACAAAACATAACCCCAGAAGATGAACCGTCATAAAGTTTTCGGCCCCAAGGTGGTTAGTTGAACATTCAACTCCCTGGAGTCATAACTTTTGCATACGATCTCCAATTTGGGCACTCGATATCCTGTTGGAATGGCCTATCTAATATTTACATATTTCATTTGGGGAGAAATGAATGTAGAGGTTAAAAATTTGTCCCCCTCGAATCTCCAAAAAATATCATTTAGGGCCTCAAAATGGCCCCAGAAGTTTGGGACCCGAAAAACCGTAAACAAATAACTAAGAAACTGGCACCATGGACAATTGTTTTGAGCCAGTGGAATAGGTAGGTTTCCATCAATCTCCATATGAATCAATCCTCCGCCCTTAGGAAACAATGGTCTCCATTATGTCAAATCCCATATCATATCTCGAACTATGTGTTGAGTTGATTTCCTAGTGCGACATTTGTTGAAGTGAAGAGACTTCCTTTCTTTGACATCCCAAGAGGGTTGTAGTCATTGTATGTATGATTTGTTTCTAGATAATCACCTTGAATGGGTGGCCTTGGATTGTAGAGATACTCAGATAGATGAGGAAACAATAACTATGTTTTCTTCTTGTATCTGATGAGAAAAGACACCCTACGTAGAGGGTGTGGAGGTCCCTGTGATATGATGGTTTCCTTTAGACATAATTGTGAAGAGAGATAATTTCCTGGTGTGGGAGCTTATCTTCCTACCTTGTGAGACTATGGAAGGTGCAATTGCCTATAGGATCCGATTGAGTTGTCCTCCCAAAGTGATAATGACACTGCAAGATCGTGTCTCATATACAACATGATGCTTCCACATATATGGTTGTCCTAAAAGAATATCACAAACTTCAAGAGGGGCCACATCACACAGTACCTCATCTTTGAAAGGCTTGATGCCATATGGTAGGAGGCTTGTTGAGTAATGCAGATACATAATCCTTGGCTTAGCCAACTGATGCTGTAGGGTTGTGGGTGTGGTGTTGTCAGAATATCCAAGCTCTTGATGACTTCTGCCGAGATCAGGTTCTTTTGGTTGTTGTTGTCAACAACAAAGTGTAGTGAGATTCCCTTTACCCACACCTGTGAGTGGAAGAGGATCTCCTCTACCTATTAATCTTCATGATCCTCTAGTTGAATATGTGTGGTAGAAATAGTGGAATTTGGGTCTGCACCAATGATATGCTTCCCATGGTCTGTAGCTATGGCGTTGGGTTCTGAATCAGAATCGTGATATGATTCTGAAGATTTGATATCAGCCACCAATGAATGGTTTTAGTGACATTCATCAGTTTTGTGCCAAGGGATTTTATGAAATTCACACCACTTTTCGGTGTCCTTATTTGTCTTTCCATTCCCCTTCTTTCTTGTGGCAAGAACCGGTTGTCCTTTTCTTGTTCCGTGTTCTACGAGCCAGGATTTTCCTTGCTTTGCTTCTGCGGTGGGTTCGCAGGTCCCGAGTCTTGCTTGTTCTTTTGCCGAAATTTCTCCTTGATTTTGAAAGCATACCAATAGGAAGATCCAAGAGAAGAGATGTCAAGGAAATCCATCTCAGTTTGAATGTACCGATGTAGACCACTGTGATATTTCAGTATCAGGTGCTGCTCAGAGTCCTTGATACTTGAATTTGTGTGAAAGGTATGAAAGTTATTGGTGTACTCTGACACAGTCTGGTCCCTTTCTTGACGCAGAATAGTCCATTTGGTGTATTGGTCATCATAGTTTCCCACAAGGTAATACTGTTCCTTGACATCATCTACAAAAGAGGCCCAAGTGGGATTTGTATCAAACATTACAGACTTTTCTGATGAGTTTCTCTCCCAATAAGTACCCCACTAATTTCGGACATGGGGGACTGCCTTATGGAGCACAAATGTGATATTTTCTTTGTCGAAGAAATTGTGAATAGAGAAATACATTTTTAGAACATTCAACCAATTATCTAGGGCATTTGCATCGATCTGAACTTCCAATAAAGGAATATCAATGTTAACTTGTACCTTGAATGGGGTTTCATCTTCGAAACACTTGTTTGTTGAAGGTGCATTCGACACCGCCAAAATTCGTAGTAGGATCTGGTTGAAACTATCCATAATCTCATTCCTCTGTTGATCAAGGGATTACACAAACAATGACTTGATAGGATCTCATGCTCCTTTGTCTCTATCTTCTTCTGCTATAAGAGGTATTTTGCGGTGAAGAGAGTGATCTTCCCCATGTGAAGCTAGTTTGAGACCAAACTCTCTATACCTCGACCTCATCGAGGACATGCACTGAGAAATGATCAAATAGAAGATTGCTTTGATACCAGTGATATGAATTTATGTGTGAACTAAATGAAAAAAATAATAGATAATAATAAATACAACAATATTGCAAATATAACAAAGATACAATAAACACATATTTTATTAAATAGCAAAAATAGACAGATTGTATATACAAGAGCTAGAATGGTGGTAGCTATCTCTGAGAAGAGATGTGTCTACTACGCTAATGTGTGCCAAGATTAATACAAAATGAGGACAAAGGTCCAAAACATAAACCCATAAGATGAACCATCATAAGTTTTGCGGCCCTAAGGTGGTTAGTTGAACAATCAACTTCTCGGTGTCATAAATTTTGCATACAATCTCTGATTTGAGTGCTGGATAGCCCGTTCAAAAGGTCTATCTGAGTTTTACATATTTTGAATGGGATAAAATGGATTTCAAGAGAAACCAATTGTCCCCTTGAATCATCAAAAAATTCATTTAGGGCAGCAAAACGACACTGGAATTTTGGGACCTGAAAAACCGTAGAAAAATAACTAGGAAATTGCCACAATGGATAATTGTTTTGATCCAGTGGAATAGGTGGGTGACCATCGATCTCCATCTGGATCAATCCTCCCCCATTAGGAAGCAATGGCCTCCATTGGGTCAAATCCAATATCCATTAGGGGAGTTTTGAGTTCTAAAATGGGCCTCATAAGGGAAATAATAAAATAGGAGTTATAATAATAAAATAAAAGTTCTAAATTTTGGAGGGGAAAAAACTATTTTTTCTTATTGTATTTTCGGCATATATTCGTATCGGTTCACCCAAATTTCAATTTTGGGGGATTCTTTGGATGTGGAATTTAATTCCACATCCAACCCATACCCACACTGCATACTTCCGAAGTACCCACGACACCCAAAAATGAACATTTTAATAAAAAACATATTTTAATATTAAAGTACATTTTTTAATTGAACTTTTTATTTTTGCGTGTCATGGGTACCTCAGAAGTATGTAGTGTGGGTATGGGTTGGATTTGGAATTAATTTACGCATCCAATGAGTCCCCAAAATCGAAATTTGGGTGAACCAATAAGGAGATATGCCAAAAATACAATAAGTAAAAGTAGTTTTATCTTTTTTCCTTCATTTGTTTTTACAAATTTCACCCTTATGGTTGACATCATCATCTTGAATCCCATTGGTTCTTAAAAAGTGAATTTTAATGGTATAATTTTTGTTTTGAGGCCCATTTTTCACCTCAAAACTCCCCTAATGATATCTCGAACCATGTGTTGAGTTGATCTCTGTTAGATTTTTATCATTCAAGCTAGCATTATATCAGGATCTTTAATTGAGAGAATAACAAGCACATCAATCAAACACAAGAGACAATGAACACAATGTTTTTCCTTGGGGAAACCATAAATGGAGAAAACCCCTCAACTTCCTTAGAGATAGAATCAACACCAAAATTAAAACCCCAAAACAATAAGATGATCTCCCGATAGTAGTAGCCTCTTAATTTCTAGCCCCAACAACTTATTTTCCCTCAGCTATGCACTACAACTGAGTGTGAGTGAGTGTGTGATAAATAGAGAGGCTCACTCTCTATTTATACTAATTCCTGACTTGACAATAACTCACTAGGGACGAATTCACTAGGAGATTCTAATAACCATAGGGCCCCACAACTACGGGGACTTTAACCCTTGATCAATAGGAGGGTTACCCACAATGACTTGACATGACTTGTCTACATTATAGAAACTCTCGATCGGAACATTGAGGTATGACATGACTCAATTACATTACAAACACTTCCCAGAATAAACATCGGGGTATAATACATAAGATATACAAGTGAATACATTTTGAAGTTACAATTACATCAACACTCCCTCTTAACTAGGAAGATATTCTCTCGACAAAATTTATCAGCACAAGTCTTCTTCTATGTATCATCTGGATCATCATCAAGTACTCATCATCTTCAAGTTATCTTCATCTTCAAGTCATCTTCATTTGGATATGGATCATCACTTGATCTAGATCATCATCACTGGATCTAGATCATCACTGGATCTGGATCATCTCTGGTCCTGGAACATCTTTGCTGGATCATCATCACAAGTGCTATCTCTTGATTCTTCTCGTCACAGGAAGTTCTATAAAGCCAAACATTTTTCATGTTGGTTGTAGGCCTAGCCTCCATGTAGGTATTTTTTCAGCACTTATATCTGACCCTAAGTTAGAATGGCCTGCCCATCACTTACATCTGACCATGAGAGGAACACAACCAACACCATGTCAGAAAGGCACGCCCAACACTCACATCTGACCATGAGAGGAACCAATCCAGTCATCTATGTCAGAAAGGCCCAACACTAGTATGAATGAAGAAGATGATAAAGCTGAAGGCTCAAGAAGGAGTCTACCCATGAAACAAATAAAGATAAGTAATCAATTGTCATTTCGTGATATTGTTTTGTTATGCATTTGTTTATATTCAATTGATGTATTATGCATGATAGAATGTTTGCATTAATGACAGTATACTACTAATATGCATGTGATGGGTAAGTAGCTCATGGTGCTATACAAAATCTCCATTGCTACTTATCTAGAATGAAACCTCTTTGCTGACATATTGGATTAGTGCACAATCTCAATGGTGTCCTGGTAGAGATGGAAGGCATCTAGAAAAGTTTCTGTGAGATATGGATGAATGTTGTATTGGCTAAAATAGTTGCATAATAATAAATCTTGATGCAAAAGAATTTTTCATTATTAATATACCTTATGAAATGTTTCTAACCATACAACTAATGCATTTGACTTGTAGGAAATATTGCGTAAAATTGCCTACAAGCAAAGAAGGATGAGACTTGTCCCGAAGAGCAAGTGACGACAGTTCAATATTAAGAATAATATGACGAATGCAGCGACATCATTGATGCATAAACTTCCAGCTATGAAGAAGTAACCAAGAAGAAAGGGAAGAACAATTCAAGAAGAATGATGTAGTATCGATACATGAAGGGAAGTTCGTAGTTCCATCATGTAGTAGATGGAAAAACCGTGGGATACAAGGCAGGATTCGTGGAACGAGGCTTCTCACAGAAAGAAGGCATAGACTACGAAGAGACATTTGTTGCTAGTGGGAGTTAAGGCACATGATAGGGATAATCATGTGTGCAAATGAGGGAATGCTTTGTATGAGCTCAGAAGACACCCATGGGATAAGACATACATGAGGAGCTTGAAGAAGATGACAAGCTCATAGATGGGTGTGAGAAGAACTTTTGAAAAGGTTCAAGATAGAGGATATTGGTATCCAGTGACCCTAGATGGATACATAAAATAATTAGTGGTAGAGGAAGCTACTTGTCACTCCGGTACAGAATTTTTCAATGCATAGAGTACAAAAGATAGAGGGAGTATGATGCTTTGCTTCAAAGGGAGTGACTACAGAAGATACTGAGGTTTGACATGATACAAAAGGATGGATATCTTACTAATGACTCCAATATTTATTGAGAGTAAAGCGGATTCCAACCTTTTCTTCAAGGTTGAAGGTGGAAGACCAGTGATGCTCATGTTATATGTCAATGACTTGTTCCTGACAGAAAAGAGGAACTCATTAAAGTTGCAAGAAAGAGACTTGCTGCCGAGTTCAAGATGAAGGAATTGGATATGATGCACTCCTTTCTAAGCATGGAGGTGTGGCAGAATCTCCCTGGGACAAGGGAAGTATGCAGTAGAGATCCTGAAGAGGTTCAGGATGATGGACTGCAAGGCTATGACCACACCTATGGCATCGAACCTAAAGCTATTGAGTGTTGCTTCATAAGAGACGATTGATGCTACGATGTATCATCAGATGTTTGGTTCATTGATGTACCTGACAAATACGAGACCAGATATTTGCTTTGTTGTGAACACATTGAGACATGTTCACTTGATGGTTGCAAAGCATGTAGTGAGGTACCTGAAGGGTACAGTTGAGTATGGGCTCAAGTATGAGGCGAATTAGAAGATTAACCTGGATGGTTATGTGGATTCGGATTGGGCAGTGCCATCGATTGGAAGATCACTTCAGGGTGTTGCTTCAGTATGGGATTAGGTATGATCTATTGGTTTAGCAGGAAACAGTATTGCATGGCACTGAGTACAACTGAAGTAGAGTATGTTGTAGCTTGTTCAACTAGTTGCGAGGCAGTATGGATGAGGAAGCTACTGTCTGATTTATTTGATCTCCAATTATATGCTACTTGTATATATTGTGACAACTAGAGTTGTGTGAATTTGTCGGAGAACCCAGTGTTCCATGACAAGTCGAAGCATATTGAGATCAAGTATCACTATATTAGGGATATGGTGCAGAAAGGAGCAGTGAAGCTCCAGTATGTTGCGACGAACGAACAGATAGTTGATGTGTTGACAAAGCCATTGGCCAGAGTGAAGTTTGAGTATTTCAGGGAGAAGCTTGGTGTTCTCCAAATCGAGGTCCCCTCCAAGGGGAAGTGATGAGTCCGTGAGCCATTTTGACATGGTGAGAGGATTGGTTCCTTCCATGGTCAGATGTAAGGGTTGAGCCATTCTATCATGGTGAAAGGATTGGTTCCTTCCATGTTAGATATGAGTGTTGAGACATTCTGATGTGACTATAGGATTGGTTCCTACATGATCAGATATAAGTGCCAAATGCCATTCTTGGAATGGAGGAACCTGGTCAGTTACCAGGAATACTCAGCTTGGTGCTGAGATGTCGTTCTCTGGGAGAATGGAGGAACCTGGTTAGTTACCAGGAATACTCAGTATGGGACTGAGGGCCATTCTAATGTGACTATGGGTTTGGTTACTACATGATCAGATATAAGTGCAGATCCATTCTGATGTGACTGTGGGATGGTTCCTATATGATCAGATGTAAGTGCAGAGCCATTTCGACATGTAGCTTGGATTGGTTCCTTGCATGGTCGAATGTAAGTGATGGGCCTTTTTGACATAGATGACTGGATTGGTTCCTCTCATGGTCAGATGTGAGTGTTGGGCCTTTCTGACATAGATGAATGGATTGGTTCCTCTCATGGTCAGATGCAAGTGCTAGGCGTGCCTTTCTGACATGGTATTGGATTTGTTCCTCTCATGGTCAGATTTAAGTGCTGGGCAGGCCATTATGACATAGGGTCAGATATAAGTGCTGAAGAAGACCTACATGGAGTCTAGGCCTACAACCAGCATGAAAAAGGGCTGGCTCTGTAGAACTTCCTGTGATGAGAAGAACCATGAGATAGCACATGTGATGATGATCCAGCAGTGTGTTGAGGCCTGGAAATTCGCAGGCAACAACAGTAAGGGATTATCCCCAGTCAACGTTCCCAACTATCCCATGACTGTTTGGAATGGGGAATCCATCCAGTTTGCGGTCTGGCTACCGTAGGTCAAAGTAACAAAAACAAAGGCTTTACTAGTTGCAGCCCGGTCCACCGTGTATTTTTGACTTAATGTATGATATGCAAGTGCCTAATTAACCATGCAGGGCAATAAGATGCAAGGAGTAGTCACAACGTGATGCTCAGGTTCTTACCTCTCATCTTAGCATTCACAAGCATCTAAATCACATACAACAAGAAATTAAAACTAACTACCTAAACTATCCCTAGGGAGAAGGATTATCATTCATTGGTGAGTAATATATTTTGTACATGCATAATAAAAAGTTACAGATAGCTGACACTTCTTTCAAGACACATGAACAATTGCATATTTTTGAACAACTAGTTAGCCAATTGTTTTATGAACAACATTTATTACTCACAGTGGAAAAACATCACAAAATATACTGAAAAGCATTCAACAAGAATGTAGGTTCAGGAAGTTAAACACTCTCACAGTTAATGAAACACAACTGAAAATGAAATAGTTCCCCTTCAACATTGTTCATTTAATCACATTGATACATTCCACAGTTCGCTTTCTTCAGTAGGAAAAAGTTGCAGTTTCAGATTGTAAAACGAAATAGTTCCTCTTACAAGCAAATGGTTTACAAGTTTTTCCAGGGAAAAAGTCCCTGTCTAAGTTCTACTTTCAAATATTTAAACTATAATTGCAGACTGCTTGGGCTGCCCTCCAAACCCACGACCTTTCAGTTTCTCGACGCTTCATATTCCGCTATCCATCCATTTTTCATATGTTCATGATTAGTTGAGTAATTGCTGGACCTTTCAGGTCTGCGTTTTGTTGCTTTTGGTTTTGTCTTTTCCTTCGTTCTGTCTTCCTTGCGACCCTGTCGGTTTCGATTTGATCAAGCTACGACTTCACACCGTGGTTGTCCCAACAGTCCATTGGGTTTTATCTGCAGTCAATTACTGTGCGTCATTCATTGGAATGGCGTTTTAAACATTAAAATTAACCACCTGAAACAGCTAATCCACAAGAAAATGGCCAGGTGCATCTCTTGATCGGGAAAGAGTTTTGATTAAGCCGTGGGGGGGAAAGTTCTAAATCGGCAGTCAGAAGGCTTTGACATCGGACACGAAAAGGATTTCCTAGCCGCAATGGCGGAAAAGACAAGGGTTAAAGTCATGTGAAACGTGGCCGGGAGAATCTTTAACCGGAAGTCAGAGGATATTAACGTCGGAGGCTAAACGGATTTCCCAGTTGCAACAGTGGAAGAGGAAAAGCTACGGACAAATGAAAGGCGGGCGGGAAAAGGCTTTAGTTGGAAGTCGAAAGACTTTTAAATCGGAAGATGAATTACTTTCCTAGCCGCAATGACGGAAGAGAAAAATTACGGGTCTGTGACGAAAAGTGTCACCACGCATTGGCAGTCTGAGCTCTTTATGCTTCGGATGCTAAGCCGCTTTGGGAGCCACAACGATGGAAGGGAAAAGGACAAAAGCACCTGATTTAACATAGTGTGACGCCCGATTTAACAGAAAAATTAAGTGTTCAAAAAGCTTTAAGAATCAGCAAAGGTTACGCCCACTCTACTTTCGCAACAGCGGCCTTAAAGAACAAAATATTTGATTTATCCTCAACTAGCAAAACAGACTCACATCCGCGACCCATCACGAACTTCAAACACGACACTTTTAAAACGACACGGAATTTAGTGTGCTTTCCTTTCTCATCATGGGGGTGATCCCATTTGAGGACTAAGTCTCCTACTTCAAAGTCTTTTGTTCCAGCTTTATGTTTGTCGAACCATCTCTTAACTAACTCTTGTTGTTGCTTAAAGCGTTCTCTGGCTTTATATCTAGCCTCTTCTGCTTTCAGGAGATTATATATTCTTATTTGCAAAACTTCATCATCCAACCCCCTAGACTCTTGAGCTAGTATGGAAGATGGTAGCATGATATTGGGGGGAAGGATGGATTCTTTACCATAGACAAGGGTATATGGATACACTCCAATCGCAGACTTGGGGGTGACTCTATCGGCCCAAAGGGCATTTGGTAATGCTGAGTGCTAACTCCTCTGGTTTTCTATCACAGTCTTCTTTAAAATTCTAGTCAGATTTTTGTTAGAGGATTCAGCCAGGCCATTTCCTTGTGGATAGTAATTAGCAGAATAATGTAATTTTATCCCTTTATCATGAGCAAAAGCGGTCAATTTAATTGACGAAAAGTACTTAGCATTATTAAAGACTAACGAAACTGGAACTCCAAACCTGGTCATGATATGATCTTGTAGGAAGCTGATGACTTCGTCTTCATTTATCTTGTGCAGCGGGATAGTTTTGACCCAGCGAGTGAAATAATCGGTCGCGGTCAGAATGTACTTGTGCTGCAGAGAGGAATTCGACTTTATTTCTCCAATAATATCCAGCCCCCATTGCTCGAATGGCTTCGTGATCATCACAGGCTTTAGGGGTGCTGCTGCTTTAGGTTGTCTCCCACTACACCTTTGGCAAATATCACACTTTCTAACATGTGCGTGTGAATCTTTGAAGAGCGTAGGCCAATAGTAACCCGCCCTGAGGATTTTGTGGGCTGTAGTATCTCCTGAATAATGACCCCCAGCAGGACCGTCATGCAATTCTGACATTACTTTCTTCGCATCTTCCTTTTCTAAGCATCTAAGAAGAACCCCGTCATAATTATTTCTGAATAATACTCCTTCAACAAGTTGATAGGAAGCTGATTTAAGATGCAGTGCTCTTCTTTGCTTGGAACTCCAGTGCTCTGGAAATAACCCTGCCTGCAGGTAATGCACCAGGTCTCTATACCAAGACTCAGGAGCTGTAAAAAAAGGACATATCTCCATTACATGTAATTCGGCTTCATCTTCCCAGGCGTGTTCTTCATTTTTTTCATTTTTAGTCATCTGTTTGCACAACCCTTGTCCTTTAACTATAGACACTGGATTGAATTCAAGGTCGTACTCTTGAAGGGATATTACCCAGTTGCCTCTTCTTTCTCCTAACTCCTTCTGTATAAGAAGAGATCTTACAGCTGGGTAGGGGTTGATCACCTTGGTTCTATTTTTTAAAATATAAGGCCTGAATTGCTTTATTGCTTTGAATACCGCATAAGCTTGTTTATCAACAGCTGGGTAATTCAATTCACCCCCCTGTAGACAAGTACTCATAAAGGATATTGGGAATTCATCCCCCCCATCTTCCTTTTGGGTGAGCACAGCTGCTAGTGAATCATCGGATGCAAAGGTATACAAGATGAAATATTTGTCAAAATCTGGGCTTTTCAGGGATGGTGCATGTGCAACAACAGTTTTGATTTTGCTGAATGCGCTCTTCTCAATTTCAGTCCACTTGAATAGTGCATTCTGCTTTACCATCTGCTGCAACGGCTTGACAATCTGAGCAAAATTAGGCACAAATCTTCGCATGAAGTTTATCATTCCCATAAATGATTGCATCCCCTTTTTATTATGGGGCAAGGGAATTTGTTCAATAGCCTTAATTCTTTCTGGATCTATAGAGATTCCTTTCTTCGAAACTATGTGACCCAGCAACTTGCCCTCCATGACAGCGAACACACACTTCTTAGGATTGAGTGAAATGCCATATTTCCGAGAGCGTTCAAAAATTTTCCTTAAGTGAAACACGTTCTCTTCTCTTCTCTTTGAGAATATTGTAATATCGTCAAGGTATACTACAACACTTCGGCCAATCAGGCTGCGGAAAGCTATGTCCATAGCCCTCTAAAATGTTCCTCCAGCATTTATAAGCCCAAAAGGCATCCTTCTATAGGCAAAGGTTCCCCATTTGGTCCTGAATGTTGTCTTTAATCTATCTTCTTCGGCTACTAATACTTGATTGTAGCCAGAGAAACCGTCTAATAACGAAAACAGTTCAGAACCTGAGACCATTTGCAGCAATTTCTCCATGGGTGGAACAGGATAGTTATCTTTGTCTGAAGCACAGTTTAAGTTCCTGAAATCCATGCAGAGTCTGATCTCTCTATATTTTTTCCTTACTGGTACCAGATTTGATACCCACTCAGAGTGTCTGACCTTGAAAATGATTCTAGCATCCAATAATTTCTTCACTTCACTCTGAATCAGCGGTTCCAATTTTGGATGCATTTTTCTTAACGGTTGCTGATATGGCTTGACGCCTGCTTTAATGGGGACGACATGCTTGATGATGCTGGTGTTGTATGTTTTCAAATATTCGTACGTCCATGCGAAAACATCTTTATATTGTTTAAAAAAATTGACGAACTTTTCTCTTTCTGTTGGTGGACAACATTTGCTGAGATTCACAAATTTGGGATTCGTCTCAGTCCCTAAATTTATTAGCTCGAACCGTAGAGATGAGCTATGGGTCTTCACGTTGGCTGGTCTTCTGAACTTTTCATTTAAATCGAACATTTTTTCTAACATTCTGACTCCTTTAGGAATGAAATTGTCATATTTCATCTCGACCTGATGTTCCTCATCATCTATAATGGCCCCTTTAAATACTTCGTCATTTGTCAAGCATTCTATTATTTGCTGATCATCGTCGAACACTCACAAGTTGGTGATCATATCTGGTACTGAGGGCCTGAAAAGCAGTTCGACAGAACATCGATTATTAGTGGGTACGAGCCTAGCAGCTGATGTGGCCAACAGGTCAGCTGCTGCGTTTTTAATTCTTGGAATTGAAATAATTTTGAATGCATTAAAACATTTAAGCAGGTCCCATACCTCATTTTGGTAAGATTTCAAGTGAGGGGAAACACAATGTATTTGATTCTGGATTTGTTTCACAATAATTTCAGAATCCCCAAAAACTTTTAGATTACTTACCTTTAATTCAATCGCTTTCTTTAGTCCCTGCACCAGTGCTTCGTACTCAACTATATTATTAGTACACTCAAACTCTAATCTACATGAGAGAAAATATTTATTCTTCTGGGGGTCGATCAGGATACAGCCAGGTCCCAACCCTTCTAATGTCTTAGAGCCATCAAAAAACAAAGTCCAAACATCACTAACTACTGAAGGTGAATCTATTCCTACTGCTAAGCTTACTATATTACAGTCAATCTCATCAGCCTGTGAGAATCGAAGGAGATCAGGCTGGGTGTCAGATGTGTTGCTGGCTTCTTCTGCTTGGTAATTTCCTGGTTCCAACTCAATAAAATAGTTTCCCAATACAGAATCCACTGGTACATTCTTCTCCTCCAGTTGAGTAACATTGTACTTCATGTGAGGTTCTCTTAGAATCGTAATCTGGTTTGGACTCCCTTTGTATGGCAACCACAGATGCGACCAATCTGAGTAGAAATATCCATTTAATTTGGACGACCAATCTCTGCTCAGGACAAGACCATAAGCATCTGGTATATCAGCCACCACGATGTTAATAACTTGGCATACTTTGTCATTAGATGCTAGATGGACTAGGACATCTTCCATCTCACCAATTACCTTCACATCCATTCTGTCCAATTGAACCACCCTCCACATGGATGGCTTAGGCTGCCCATTGATCTTTTTACAGACTAATATGGGCATAACATTAACCGACGCCCCTGATTCTACCAAGCAATTATGTACATTATGATTGAAAACTTCAAACGTGAGGAGGAAAGGTGGATGTTTGCTTTTAGACTTACCTCCAACGCTGGTTTTTCCAATTTCTTCTTCTTCCTGAGGTTGATTGTTAGTGGGCAACTTCTCATCCGATGCTTCAAGTGCTTTCAACAGTATTTCTTTTTGCTGCGGCACTTTACACATTTCCAATAGTGGAACATTTGATTTTACCTTCTTTAAATCCTCCACGATGTCATAATCCATCGGCTGCTCAATGGGATGAGGTTCAGCAGTGTTCATCTTTCCTTCATTTGGCCTAGCCAGCGTATTATTCTGTTTTAGATTTTGGCTGGTAATAGTGAATTATGGAATCTTATCAGCTAAGGATTTATTTTGAAATTTCTTTACATTTCTTTGCAGCCTTTTGATCTTTGGTAGAATGATACTGTTTTCTTTGATTGGCCCTTGGCTTCTTGTTTCCACGTTGGTTTCCATGACGTCCTTGTAGCCCTGACTCTTTTCTTCTTCTGCATCAAACAATGAAACATAATTCCACAAAACCATGGTTTCTTCTTCTTGTTCCTTTGTTGACGTAGTATTCTCTTTCTTCTCTTCATCTCCATCTTCTATTAATCTAGAATCCAACAGCTGATTCATGATCAACGTCATCGAATTTATCCATTGAGGACAATTCTTTTCAGAGTGTGGCTGTTGGTGGAAAGTACAAAAATTGTCCATGCCTACCTCTGTTAAATTCATAGATGCAGTATTGTGAGGAGGAGGTTGAGACTGATTGTTGTCCTCTCTTTTCTTATAATATGGCTTATAAAACTTTTGTGTTTCCTTCTCTTTCTCCAAATCTACGATTTTGTTGGAAAGGTTCTGCATCATTTTTGCCATATTTTCATAATCTGGCGATTTCTCTTCCTTGGGATTAGTAAACAATAAGGCTTTCCTTCCTGCACCTTTTTCTCCTGATTGTTCTGGATAATGTTCAATACTTTCTCTTTCAGCTTCCACTACTTCTGCCTCTTCATAGGTTTCCGTCAAAGTAGGCTTGGCCCTACCTTTGGCAAACATGGCCAAATCAAGGCCTAAAGTTGAAGTGTAATATTCAATCAGAACTTTGTCTGAAGGTCTATCCGTTTCAGAAAAATTCTTGAGATAGGCTGCAAACCTTTGTGTGAAACTGTGCACCTTTTCCTTTCTTTCTTTCTTCAATGCACATAGCCCTTTCATGAGGGCTGCATGAGTTTTCTGAGTTGCATACTTACTTCTAAAGATTCTTTCAAAGGTATCCCAATCAGGGATAGAGTTAGCAGGAAACCCAAAGTACCATGATGCTGCAGCTTCTTTAAGGGTATGCGAGAACAGTCTGCAGACTACATCTTCATACTCCCCGGCCCTTAATCCTTAAATTTCCAAGTAAAAACTTTGTAGGTGATCATCTACTAATATTTTCTCATTTGGGTCGAACTTGGGAAACATCTTGTCAAAGGATTGAGGTAGGTCGTGTAATGGAGGTGTCAGGTTTAACGGTGATCTGCCTCTCCATGCAGGTGGTGGATTAGGTGGGTTAGGTGGTGGATTAGCATTTACTCCTACCATGAGTCTAGGTGGAGAGTGAGGAGGTGAGCCAACTGGAGTATGAGCAAGACAACTGTGAGGGGTATCTGGGCCTTTTTGATTCAAAGGTAGTACAACTTCCTGTAAGGCTATTTCTACAAGTTCTTCCTAGTATCCAACCAACACTGAGTCTTCCGCTATAGGACGATCATTCTTTTTATACTCTCGTTTGGGAAATTCAGGGATGATTGGAAATCCTCCAATATTCTTTACATATGCCCTGGTGTGTCTTCTCAGATCATTAACAACTTCATTGCCAACCGAATATAGATGTTCTCTTTCTTCCGGAATTGGATTATGAAACCCACTTCTTTCAGAACTATTAATAGTGGAATAATCTCAGGAAAACGGGTTTCCTCGGCGAGCCATACACTGGCGGCCCTCCTTCTAGCACCAAATTTGTTGAGGTCCAAAAATTCGTAGGCAACAACAGTAAGGGATTCTCCCCAGTCAAAGTTCCCAACTAGCCTGTGACTGTTTGGAATGGGGAATTCGTTCGGTTTGCGGTCCGGCTATCGTAGGTCAAAGTAACAAAAACAAAGGCTTTACCGGTTGCGGCTCAGTCCACCATGTATTTTCGACTTAATGTATGATATGCAAGTGCCTAATTAACCATGCATGGCAATAAGATTCAAGGAGCAGTCACAACGTGATGCGCATGTTCTTACCTCTCATCTTAGCATTCACAAGCATCTAAATCACATACAACAAGAAATTAAAACTAACTACCTAAACTATCCCTAGGGAGCAGGATTATCATTCATTGGTGAGTAATATATTTTGTACATGCATAATGAAAAGTTACAGATAGTTGACACTTCTTTCAAGACACATGAACAATTGCAGATTTTTGAACAACCAGTTAGCCAATTGTTTTATGAACAACATTTATTACTCACAGTGGAAAAACATCACAAAATATACTGAAAAGCATTCAACAAGAATGTAGGTTCAGGAAGTTAAACACTCTCACAGTTAATGAAACACAGCTGAAAACGAAATAGTTCCCCTTCAACATTGTTCATTTAATCACATTGATACATTCCACAGTTCGCTTTCTCCAGCAGGAAAAAGTTGCAGTTTCTGATTGTAAAATGAAATAGTTCCTCTTAAAAGCAAATGGTTTACAAGTTTTTCCAGGGAAAATTTCCTTGTCTAAGTTCTACTTTCAAATATTTAAACTATAACTGCAGACTGCTTGGGATGCCCTCCAAACCCATGACCTTTCGGTTTCTCGATGCTTCATATTCCGCTATCCATCCGTTTTTCGTATGTTCATGATTAGTTGAGTATCTGCTGGACCTTTCAGGTCTACGTTTTGTTGCTTTTGGTTTTGTCTTTTCCTTCGTTCCGTCTTCCTTGCGGCCCTGCCGGTTTCGATTTGATCAAGCTACGCCTTCACACCGTGGTTGCCCCAACAGACCATTGGGTTTTACCTGCAGTCAATTACTGTACGTCATTCATTGGAATGGCGTTTTAAACATTAAAATTAACCACCTGAAACATCTAATCCACAAGAAAACGGCTAGGTGCATCTCTTGATCGAGAAAGAGTTTTTATTAAGCCGTGGGCAGGAAAGTTCTAAATCGACAGTCGAAAGGATTTAACATCGGATGCGAAAAGGATTTCCTAGCCGCAACGGTGGAAAAGACAAGGGTTAAAGTCACGTGAAACGTGGGCAGGAGAATCTTTAACCAGAAGTCGGAGGATATTAACGTCAGAGGCTAAACGGCTTTCCCAGCCGCAACGGCGGAAGAGAAAAAGCTACGGACAAACGAAAGGTGGGAGGGAAAAGGCTTTAGTCGGAAGTCGGAAGACTTTTAAATCGGAATATGAATGACTTTCCTAGCTGCAATGGCGGAAGATAAAAACTATGGGTCTGCGACGAAAAGGGTCATCACGCATTGACAGTTGGAGCTCTTTACGCTTCAGACGCTAAGCCACTTTGGGAGCCGCAACGGTGGAAGGGAAAAGGACAAAAGTGCCCGATTTAACATAGTGTGACACCCGATTTAACAAAAAAATTAAGTGTTTGAAAAGATTTAAGAATCAGCAAAGGTTACACCCGCTCTACTTCCGCAACAACGGCCTTAAAGAACAAAAGATTTGATTTATCCTCGGCTAGCAAAATAGACTCACATCCACGACCCATCATGAACTTCAAACACGACACTTTTAAAATAGGCTGACAATCCATCTTCAAAGTTATTCTAAAAATAAAGCACGACCAATAAGTTTCAGGGTCCTACGATTTAAGAACAATGCTAAATCATGAGGAGGGGCCCAAAATTTAAGAAATTTGGGGAAAAACAGTTGCAACTGCAACATAGTGATAATACAGATTGAATGATGATCCAGATCCAGTGATGATGATCTAGATCAAGTGATGATCCAAATCCAGTGATGATGATCCAGATCGAGTGATGATCCAAATCCAGTGATGATAATCCAGATCAAGTGATGATCTAGATCCAGCGATAATGATCCAGATTGAGTGATGATCCAGATCCAGATGAAGATGAAGATGAAGATGACGAGAACTCAATGATGATCCAGATGATACAGAGAAGAAGACTTGTGCTGATAAATTGTTTCGAGAGAATACCTTCCTAGTTAAGAGGGAGTGTTGATGTATTTGTAACTTTGGAATGTATTCACTCGTATATCTTATGTATTGTACCCTGATGTTTATTCCAGGAAGTGTCTGTAATGTATTTGAGTCATGTCATGCCCCAATGTTCCTATCGGAAGATTCAATAATGTAAAAATTCATGTAAAGTCATTGTGGATAACCCTCCTATTGATCAAGGGTTAAAGTCCCCACAGTTGTGGGGCACTAGGGTTATTAGACTCTCTTAGAGATGTTGGATCTAGTAAGTAATTGTTAAGTGAGGCCGACATGTTAAAGTGGAAATTAAGTGAATGAAAGAATATAAATAGAGAGTGATCCTATCTATTTATCACACACACACTCATTCAATCAAGGATCACCTCATACCACAGGTGTCCTCCCTAAAGACACCTAAATCCATGTTTGATGCCCTAACCAAACTATTTGAAGGGAAGAACATAAACCAAAAGATGACTTTGAGAAACCAGTTGAAGAATGTAAAGATCCAGAATGAGGAGACCATACAGTCATACTTTACAAGGGTCTCCTAGAACAAAGAACAACTTGAAGCATTATATGAAGAGGTGGAGAATGCATAAATTGTGATGACAACCTTGAATGGTCTCCCTAGATCATGGGATTCTTTCATCTAAGGAATCTGTGCTAGAAAGAAGCTACTCAAGTTTAGTAGACTATGGGAAGAATGCTCACAAGAAGAAGCTTGAATAGTAGCTCGAGAAGAAAAGATGGGAAATGAAGATCAAGCTCTTACAGTACACTCCAAGAAAGGAAAAAGGGAAAATCATCATCACCAAGGTAAGAATTCTCATTAGAAAGATAATTTTGTAAAAACAAACAAGGATCCATCCAAACTCATATGCTATACATGTGATGAAAGAGGACACTTTTCTAGAATGGATCTAAGAAGAAGAAGAAGTCCAAAAGAAGACATCATGCTCACACTGCTAAGGATGATGATCATCCCAGAAAGAGAGTAAAACAAGACAGTGAAGACTCTTCAAGTGATGAAGAATATGTTCTGATCTCCGCTGTCATGGAAACTGTCACACATGGAAGCAAAAATTGGATTATTGACAGTGAGGCTTCCAAACACATGACAAGATTCAAGGAATCCTTTGAGAAACTATCTGAACATAATTCACCCCATAAGGTGAAACTTGGGGATGACTACCAATATCCCATAAAAGGTAGTGGTGAATCCTCCTATAAGACAGACTCTGGAAATTCTATGAAAATGAAGGATATCTTGTTTGTACTAGGACTAAAGAAGAATCTTCTCTCCATATCGGCACTATATGCAAAAGGCTTGAGGGTTGCATTTGTATATGGCCAAGTCCTCATGTGGCCAAGAGGAAAGACTATTTATAATGCAATAGTAATTGGAGAACAAGGAGGATTATACAAATTGAAGGGCCATCCAAAAAAAGATTTGGTCCATGAAATAGTAGAGCCAAATGAACTTTGGCATAGAAGGCTTGCACATGTGAATTATAGAGCACTACCACTTGCAAGCAAATTTGTTGAAGGTATTCCATAAATTCAGAAAAAACTTGATGGATTCTGCAAAGGATGTGCGAAAAGAAAGCACATGAAGAAGGAATTTCCAAGTAGCGAGAGAAAAACAAAAAGAATATTGGAAATCATTCACTCCGATGTATGTGGTCCAATGTCGTCCAGTTCTTTAAGCAGGTATGTATAATATGTTTCTTTTATTGATGATATTTCTAGAAAGACATGGATATACTTTATGAAGAACAAAGATGAAGTATTCAACAAATTCAAGGAATTCAAAGCCTTGATCGAGAACCACACTAAAAATAAGATCAATACCTTTTGATCAGATATTGGCAAAGAATTCACATCAAATGAATTCAATGAGTTATGCAAAGATTCAGATCTTACCAGGTCAAGATTTCAGATCTGGATTTGAAGCTGAATTTCTATAGTGTTGGTTCAGGAGCAGATTAGGGTTTGAATTTCCTGAAGTTCTATCCAACCAAATGCTTTGATCTTGATCTCTAAAATTTGATTTTGAGGAGGAGATCAATCTAGGCCTGGTCTCACTCAAAAAATTCCACTTCTGTGGAAATCCCTAATTTTCGGCAGCAATGTCGGGTCAAAAACTGAAAATGCTCAGAATCATATTCTGCTTTGACAGAAAGATGTGCCCTAGGGAGGAGATTCATCCCAACCTTCTTTTGCTGAAAATATATGGAAAGAGATCCAAAAAGTAGGAAGCCCTAGTTTCCGTAGCAGCACAGTGTCTTCTTCTCAAGTTAGCTCTGATACCATGTTAGATTTTTATCATTCAAGCTAGCATTATATTAGGATCTTTAACTGAGAGAATAACAAGCACAACAATCAAACACAAGAGACAATGAACACAGTGTTTTTCCTCGGGGAAACCATAAATGGAGAAAACCTCACAAATTCCTTAGAGATAGAATCAACACCAAACTTAAAATCCCAAAACAGTAAGATGATCTCCTGACAGCAGCAGCCTCTTTCTTTATATCCCCAACAACTTCTTCTCCCTCAGATATGTGCTACAGCTGAGTGTGATTGAGTGTGTGATAAATAGAGTGGCTCACTCTCTATTTATAATAATTCCTAACTTGACAATAACTCACTAGGGCCGACTTCACTAGGAGAGTCTAATAACCCTAGGGCCCCACAACTGTGGGGACTTTAACCCTTGATCAATAGGAGGGTTACCCACAATGACTTGACATGACTTGTTTACATTATAGAAACTATCGATCGAAACATCAAGGCATGACATGACTCAATTACATTACAAACACTTCCCGAAATAAACATCGGGGTACAATACATAAGATATACAAGTGCATACATTCTGAAGTTACAATTACATCAACAATCTCCTAGTGCGACATTTGCTGGAGTGAAGATGTTGCCTTTCTTTGACATCTTGAGAGGGTTGTAATCATTGTATGCATGATTTGTTTCTATATGAGCACCTTGAATTCATAGAGGTACTCGCATAGATGAGGAAACAATGATTATGTTTTCTTCTTGTGTCTGATGAGTAGAGACACCCTGTGCAGAGGGTGTGGAGGTCCCTGCCTTATGATGGCATCCTTCAGACACAATTATGAAGAGGGATAATTTTTTGGTGTGAGAGCTTTTATTCCTACCTTGTGAGATTGTGGCAGGTGCAATTGTATTTGGGAGCCAATAGAGTTGCCCTCCCAAAGTGAAAATGGCACTGCGAGGTCGTGACTCACATACAGCATGACGCTTCCACATATGTGATTGTCCTAAAAGAACATCACAGACTTCAAGAGGGTCCACATCAAACAGTACCTTGTATTTGAAAGGATTGATGCCATATGGTAGGAATCATTTTTGAGTAATGTGGATAACTCGTCCTTGTCTTAGCCAACCGATAACTCGTCCTTGTCTTAGCCAACCGATGTTATAGAGTTGTGGGTGTCGTGTTGTCAAAAGCTCCAATATCTTGATGAATTCTGCTGAGATTAGGTTCTTTTGGTTATCGTTGTCAACAACAAAATGTAGCGGGATTCCCTTTACCCACATCTACAAGTGGAACTTGGAACTCCTCTGCCTCTGACTCTTTAGGATTCTCTAGTTTAATATGTGTGGTAGAAACAGTCGCAGTGGGGTATGCATCAATGATCTGCTTCCCGGTGGCTTCCCATGGCCTGTGGCTGTGGCATTGGGTTATGAATTAGAATCAGGATTTGATTCTAAAGATTTGATCTTGGCCACTAATGACTGGTTTGAGAGACATTCATTAGTGTTGTTCCAAGGGATTTTATGAAATTCGCACCACTTCCCCGTGTCCTTTTTATTTCCTTTCCCCTTATTTTCTTGTGGAGGGGACTGGTTGTCCTGTGCTCTATGGGCTAGGGTTTCCCTTGATTTTCTTCTGCGATGGGTTCGCAGGTCAAGAGTCTCGCTTGTTCTTATTTTTTTGAATTCTCTCCTCGATTTTGACAGAATACCGATAGGAAGATCCAAGTGAGGAGATTTCTAGGAATTCCATCTCACTTCGAATGTACTAATGTAGACCACTACAATATTTCAGTATCAGGTGCTACTTGGAGTCCTTGATACCCATATTTTTATGAAAAATATGATTTTTTTGGTACTTCAACACCATCTGGTCCATTTCTTAACGCATAATGGTCCATTTGGTGTACTGGTCATCATAGTTTCCCATAGAGTTATACTGTTCCTTGACGAAATATACGAAACAATACCAAGTGGAATTTGTCTCAAACATTCCAGACTCGTCTGATGAGTTTTGCTTCCAATAAGTACCCCACCAATTTTGGACATGGGGGACTTCCTTAGGGAGCACATAGCTAATCTTTTCCCTATTGGATAAATTGTGGGCAGAGAAATACCCTTCTAGAACATTCAACCAATTATCTAGGGAATATGCATCGATATGGACTTCAAATAAAGGAATATCAAAGTTAAATTGTACCTTTAATGGGGTTTCATCTCCAAAACGCTTGCTTGTTGAAGGTGCATTTGCCACTGTCAGGATTCGTAGCAGGATTTGGGAGAAACTATCCATCATCTTGTTCCTCTGTCGCTCGAGGGCTTCCTCGAGTAGGAAACTGATAAGATCTCTTGCTCTGTCGTATCTCTTTTCTTCTGCCATGGGTGGTCATTTGCAATGGCGAGAGTGATCTTCCCAATGTAAAACTAGTTCGAGACCAAACTCTCTATACCTTGACCTCGTCTGGGACATGCACTGAGAAATGATCAAAGAGCATATTGCTCTGATACCACTGATCTATATTTATATGTGAAAGAAATGAAAGAATAGATAGATAATCATAAACACATCCATATTGTAAAGATAACAGAGATACAGTAAACATATATTCTATTAAATAACGAAAATAGAATAGACTGTAAATACAACAACTAGAATGGTGATAGTTATCTATGAGAAGAGATGTGGATGCTACGCTCATCCTCGCCAAGATTAATAAAAAATGAGGCCAAATGGGCCTATTTATAATAAGAATAAAGGTGATAACCCCAAAATTCCAAAACATAACCCCAGAAGATGAACCGTTATAATGTTTGCGGCCCCAAGGTTGTTAGTTGAACAATCAACTTCTCGGGGTCATAACATTTCCATATGATCTCCAACTTGGGCGCTGGATATCCCATTGGAAAGGTTTATCCAATATTTACATCTTTAGTCTAGGGCGAAATGGATGTAGATGGAAAGCATGTGGCCCCCCGAATCGCCAAAAAACGTCATTTAGGGCCTCAAAACGACCCCAAAAGTTTGGGACCCGAAAAACCGTAGAAAATTAACTAGGAAATTGCCACAATGGACAATTGTTTTGAGCCAGTGGATTTGGTGGTTGGCCCCTGGTCTTCGTTTGGATCAATCCTCCCCCCTTAGGAAGCAATGTTCTCCATTGCGTCAAATCCTGTATCATATCTCGAACTATGTGTTGAGTTGATCTCCTAGTGTGACATTTGCTGAAGTGAAAAGGCTAGCTTTCTTTTGCAAAGAAAGTGAGAACTTTGGTTTTATGATTTTTTTTTTGTCAAAACCTTTTTTTTTGTCCACTTTTATACTGTAGGTTCATAGATTCGTTCGTAATGTATTTCCAGGTTTTGTCATTGGTGAGAAATTTCAGTATTATTCACCGTTTCATTCATTCATATATGATTCTTGGAATTAGCTATTTTTCTTGTTTGCGTTATAGTTTAGTTTCTTAGTTTATTCATCATGTTCTAGACGTATTTCTTTGTTCATGTTTGACTTATCTTTAACATTCCTGCGTAGAATATATTTTGACATTTTTAGGGGCATGTATCTCTAGCATGTTATCATGGTGACAACATGAAACCAATATTATCTAATACTTAGTTCCTCGATGACTATTTTATTCTAATCCTTAAGTGATATCATTCTTATTATTATTATTTATCATATTTTGTTCAATATTATAACACGGTATCATGGGATCAACCCCTCACTCTTTTAATGTTGATTATGCTTCTAACATGGTCTCATATATTTTCTCACTATTTATATGTTGTTGTTAACTCTTGTTTGTGTGTAAAAGAAATCTCACATTCTCTATCCTCTATATATCAGGTCATATTTTCCTTTATGAGATTATAATGTTTATTATATGCTTTACTCTTGAAATTTATTTTGTGCATATTATCTCTCAGTTTACTTCACTTTCTCCATTGGGGTATCTTGTGAAGAGTTGTGGGACAACTTGGTTTTGTTGTTCCTTCCTATCTTAAGCATATTGATGTTGTCATTTCTGATCAGTCAACATTGTTCCTCTCTACAACTTATCATTGTGAGCAAAAATGTTGAAACCTTTTGCCACTTTATCCTAGATGATTGAAGTTGTAATTAAGAAGGAATATAAAGTAATAAATACCATATAAATAGACCTTATTCCAGTTATAATATAATGAAACAAAGGACCATCTTATTCTGTCAAGTATGATGATTATCTATTGGACACATGTTTTGATGGATAGACCATTTGAGGGTCTTGTATTCATGATTCAATCTTTAGTAGATTTCTTTGGTTATAAAAAATGTCAGTTATAAACATTTTCTATGTTTAGTCCATCTTGGTTTCTTGTATTTGATATGAGGTGTATTGTAGAGTTCTTGTTTTTGTTAACTCGTTTTTTATAACTTTCTTCCAGCCACATTTTTTGTTGTATTGACTATATGAGGTTTCTATATGCTATTGTGGTGTTTTTTGTACAACATGGTTTACGTGCAATTTCATGATTTAGTGAGAAGTAATTTCCATGTTCTCAAACCCATCATGTGAAGTGTGTTCATATTCACAACTTATGGGGGAATTTTGGAAGTTGTCATCAAGTGAGATGCTAATGTAATGCCATATTCCTCCATTTGTATTCTTTCTCCCAAGTCATCATTAAGGGGGGGGGGGGGGNATTATAAAATAGAGTCATTCCACATCCATTATTTAATAAACTCTCTTATTATCATTCTTTATAATATAAGGGAGGTGGAAAAACATTTATTCCACATATGTTATAGGATGTAAATATTCCATACCTCTAGGAATATAATAGAGGTGAAGGAGACCCTTTGGGTATGTTGTGAATGTCATTCGTACACACACAAAATTATTGAGTCATTGTGACATGAAGTGAAGATGGAATGTGATGTCATGATTATCTAGAGATTAAGTGTAACATATGAGATTTATAAAGAATAAGAAGACAATAACTTCCCATGAATGTTTTCCCATTTGGGGTTTACCACGTACATCTGGTGTATCATTTCTTTTGTGTTTTCTCTTGGTTACATAATTTGATAAATCTTGCTTGTATGGATAGAAGGCTAGATTAGTAGCAGATAAAATTTTAAGGATCAATATTTTTCTTAAAGTGTAGAAACCTTGGAAAAAATTATTAATTTTAAATTTGCAACCATAAAATGTTTGGCAAATTAAAAAAAATTAAAATTTCTTAGAGTAAAAATAACTATGCCATGGAATTTGGGTAAATCGAATTAGAAAAAAATGGAAATCATTGAATCTTAAAAAAAAAAGCATCGAAGAATAGCTTATGGGATAAATTTTGCCCCTAAAGTTTTTCTTGATTAGTAGATTATTGCTATTGATATGCATGTTAGCAAACATATTGTTGTATGTTCATGCATATTCCCAATATTCTAAAATCGTGTCAAAGCTGGTTATTATACTCTACCTTCTTCGGTAAATTTTGTTAATTTTTTCTTATATAAGCAACAATTTATTTAATTTTTTTTTCTTTATATATCTCAAACCCTTATGTTTTTCTTAGATCTAGGCATTTCCTACATGTTTGAATTTTTTTTAAACCTTAACCTTCACCATTTAATTTTTAGATTTTTTTCAAGGATTTCTTGATTTTTTTTGTAGATCTAGGTTGAAATCCCTTGTACACAAACTTGCAATCAATGATATATACTTATTGCATTAGATTGAGCTATTTTTTCTGATCTGGTAGTGTTTTATCCAGGTTTCCATACAGGACGACAAATAGTTTTGCAACTTTTTTGTTTTTTTAGACAGTTTCAAGTAGTTTAGGGTAGATATGTGCCTTTTGTTCATAGGAAGTGTGTACACACGTTCCTTTCCCATAGAGAAAACACACAAGCCTTGGTTTTTGGTAAAAAAAAATTCAAAACATGTTTATGTTCGTTATTTCTTTTATACATTTGCAGATTCATCAGTAAGTTGTTGTTGGGTTTCGTCATTGGTGATAAATTTCAATTTTATTCACCGTTTCATCCATTCATCTATGATTCTTGTCATTAACTACTTTTATTTTTTTCATTAGAGTTTAATTTCTTAGTTATTCATCAAGTTCTAGAGGAGGTATTTTGTTCTTGTTTTACTTGTCTCTAACCTTCCTATGTGGAAGATGCATTGAAATTTTTAGGGGCATGTATCTCTAGCATGTTATCATGGTGACAATAGGAAAAGTTGTTGAAGTGGGTATTGCAGATCATGAGTTGAGGATGTACACTTTTTCACACTTTCTTCCTTACTCCTAAGGGAATGTGCTTCTGTCGCATGCTAATGATATCACCAGAGACACCTTGGATGCAAAAAGGAGGGGGGATTTCACAGGGATTCAAATCACAAACGTTATCAATATATCTCATTTTCTTTTCATTGATGGCATACTCATATTTTATTATGGATATGTTCGGGATGCTGAAAATATTTTAAACATTTTGGAGCTCTTCTGAAAGGATACAAGAATGATAATAAATGCTCAAAATCCGACCTCTGTACTATCAATACAAAATAACAAGAGATACAAAGATACACCTTTCCTTTAACTTTTGGTATACAATGCATTGATTAAGGGATTAAGTATCCGGGTTTCATGCTTAATCCAAAGAACTACAGAAAGGAGGATTAGAATTAGCTATTGGAAAAGATGGAAAATAAATAAATGTTTGGTGTCATAGATGGCTCTCTAGAGCAGGTAGACTTGTTTTGGTAAAATCAGTCCTTGAAGCCATACCTGTATATTAGGTGTCTCTGACCTAGATCCTAAAAATATTTTGGATAAATCTAGAAGGATATGTTTCAAGTTCTTATGGTCTGGCAAAAGAGACAATTGTGTGCTTCCCTGGGTTAAATGGGAACAAATATATCAACCGAATCTCCTTGGAGGTTGGGGGATTAAAAATGTTCAATTATTTACAAAATATTTAGAAACAAAAGTAGGACGGATACTTCTCACTACCCACAACCTTTGGATTGAAGTAATCTGCCACAAGTATATTTCTCCAAATTCTATGTTGGAATAGATTTGGAATCCTGCTAGAAGCAGACACTCCATCTCTATTATTTAGAAAGTTGTCCTAAACATTTTTCTAGTTATCAAGGAGGGTATTGCTTGGAAAATAGGAAATTGGACATAAGTTTTCATAGGAGTGGATCCCTATCTTGGAAGACAAAATCGACATATTTTTCCACCTTGTCTCATTCAATATCTACACCAACAAGGTATACATCACTTAAACCAAATTTCAAATGTTCATTTTTCTACTATATGGCATTAAGGTTGGAGAGATGCAAATAACATCGCAATACCAAAATATATGGATGAGGGGATGCATACTTACATACCCTTATAAGTACACATGTCAATATAACCGAGGTCCCAGATGAACTGGTTTGGATCATGGAATCATATAGATTGTAAGCACTTAAGTTGGGATACCAAAAGATGATAATGCCTACACAACAAGGAGATTTAAAATGGTGGTAGAAAAGCGTTTGGAGGTCAAAATTCTCACAAAAGGCTATGATATTCATGTGGTGTACAATTACAAATAAAATCCCAACCTGGGATAGAATAAAAAATAGAGAATTTTAGGGCCCTGGTTGGTGTATCCTATGCAAAAACACAACAAAAACCTCAAATAATATTTTCATATCCTTCCCTTTTTCCAAACATACTTGGAGGGAGTAAAAAATATTTCTCAATAAAAATTTAGAATGGCATGGTGAGAGTGTTAAAGAGGCCTGGAAATCCTGGATTACAACAGAGAATGCAAAGAACATAAGGGAAATACCTCTACTCCATACCTAGGTTATATGGCTTGTAAGAAACAAAGCCATCTTTCAAGATAAACCATCAGTTCCAGAGCTCATTATAAGATAGGGGCTGGATATCCTTTCATACTTTCCACAGCAAAAAGGCATACTAGTTGCAAGGATTATCACTAAGGAGTAGATAAACAAAACTATTCCGTGGGATTATTTCGATGGGGCCTCCCAAGATCAAGTTCATGGAGGTGGTGTTTTTCTATTTCTAATGTACACCCATTATTTTAATCTACAAATGGGCCTAGTAAGTGGTTTGAACAATTATGCAGAACTTCATGTATTAAACCTACTCCTTTGTTTTGTTTTAGAGAAAAAATGTAGGAATTTACAGATCTTTGGAGACTCCATGCTTGTTGTTAATTGCATAAATAAGTTCAAATCTGCCCAATATTTTTCTTCGCTCTTTATTTGAAGATGTCATTCAACTTATGGACAATTTTGATTCCATATATTATCATCATGTATAAAGGGAGCGGAACTCTGTTGCCGACAAGATTTCAAAATAAGGTTTGAATTTACCACATGGCTAATGGAAAGTCCTAGAATTTCATAATGAAACACACTACAAATTTTATCAGCGACCCTTCATAGAGGACACGATGCCAACAACAACTCAACAGTAAAGATTATAACTTATTTCATGTTTTAGAAAGTTTTTTTCGGGACATATAGGTGATACTATGGGAAGATCAAGTTATCCACGTTTTCGGCTGTATGATATGGTTGTACAACATATTATGGAATATTGTATTTTTAACAGACTTTGTCCTACTTCAAGTAGGGAGACATGACTATGCATGTTTGAAGACCAATTTTTTCTGGAGTCAAAAGGCTATACTTGAAAATGTATGGAAACATACATTTCTGCAGATGTAATTTTATTACTACATAATAAAATTATGTTTTTTCCTTTGGAAAAAAAAGATAAATACAAATAAAGGTGACAATTAAACTATGTGATCGATAATCTAAGTCATGGGCTAATAGAGCATTAATAACTTAATGAAATTTGTTTGTTATGGGAAATAACAATTTATTAAATTTGTAGTGTTTTCCTCATTATCGAATCAATATTTTTTAAAATTTGCATGTTTCTCCTCATGCTTAACTCAACCTTTTCATTGGATCATTCTTTATTGTGGTTCACTTTCCTTTGGTTCGTTGAAGAAGTATCAACCAATATTTTTATAAGTTTTGTAACCTAGTAGGTATGGATACTATGAAATAGTTAGCCTAACTTCTCCATGCCTATATTTTTTCATCAAGAAACATATGTAAAAGTATCCATCAATCCTTTTGCATGCCCATAGATTTGTATTGGGGGGCCACCCAATATCCTCTACTTAGTGGAATAGATTGTTACTTAGTGTATTGAGGTCCATATTTATTAAATATGTAACACCCCGCTTTTGACCCCATGGTATTAAATTGCATATGATGTATTAAATCATGGTGTGGAGCTCAAGGAAAAGGCCCCACCATGGATTTAGTGTCTTATGTATCAATGATTAAAATCAATGCCGGTGGTTTATGTGCTATCCAGGCACAATGTGTTTGAGACACCATGTAAAATGCTACATTAATAAAATACGCATAACTAGTGGTGGTTTATGTGCTATCCAACCACAATGTGTTTGAGACACCATGTAAAATGCTACATTAATAAAATACCACCACTAGTTATGCGTCGCAACGATAAAGAGATGGGGGCATGGTTTCACAAGGAATAGGGAGGGGGAATTATTCAAACCTTTGATCCTATGGGACAAAGGCCAAATGTCAAGGGAAAAAAAACCATCAAGTTGTAAACCACTCTTTTTGTCTTTTATGGCCAGTCATCTAAAATTGGTTAAGGAAGTTATTGCCTTGGGATGGGAAAGGTATGGAGGTAAAATTCGAATTTGGGGAGTTACCCATTTTTGGAAAATGTTTTCTTTGCTTCTTGAGCAAGTAAATGTTGGGAAATTCCTTCCCAATCCATTGTTCACCCATGCATTTTCTTCCTCACACAGCTGGAGATAGCTAGGGAATTCTCCCTTACGTTTTTTGTTGTTTCCTTCATTTTTCCCATGGGTGGGAATTCGATTTGGGAAATGCTCAGTGGTTGGCATCCTCCCTGGGCATTTTTGTTGCGGTTTTCCTCATTGCCGTACTTGGGAAATCCTGTTTTTGTTTTGTTTAGTAAATGTGCAGTATTGATTCATGTTTTGGGGGTTTCAAGAGGTTGTTTTTGGTCTTCCTCAAGCAACTAAGCTTGTTGGGCATTTTCCCCATGATTTCCTGATGTTTCCCTCACTGTTCCATGCCCAAAAATGTGTTTTTGTGTTTCTTAGTGGTCAGGGAACCAAGATATCCTATTTTGGGTGTGAATGATGGTTGTTTTTCTCCGAGAATGCTCAGAGACATTTTCTGAGATCAGATTTTGATTTGGGGGTTTTTGGTGGATGGGTCTGCACAAGAATGTTTCCTAAAAGTGTATTTGATGTTCCAGGGTGTTGTTCCCCTCATCCATTTAATTTTGGTTTCCCATAAATGTTTTGCTCATATCCATCAATTGTGTGTGCCTATGTTTTTATTAATGGGTGACAGTGTTTTGGGTGAGATTGTTGACTTGGATGAGTAATTCCAAGGAACACTTATGCTATTGGATTGTTTCCCTAGTATCCTGATAAACCCAAATGTATTTTTGGCTTGGTTGGGTTTGATATGTATTCGGCTATATGTATGAGCCTGTTGTTCCTTAGTTCCTTGTGGAATCATGGCTAGCTTAGGGGTGACAGTGGTGTTGAGAGATTGATGAGCACACTGGCCTATGGTTGGGTGGAATGTTGCAGCGACATAGCTAGTTGCGGGACAACACAATTACAAGATAAGTATTTACTTTTATTCTTGTGCTTAATTTCTGCAAACTATTTGTCTTATGAATTAATATGAACATGTTGAATGTTTGAATGCATGAATGGATGTTATTGCGTCTGCTATATATTGCATGTTTTATACTCCTGTATATGTTATTAATTCAATGAATTTTTATGTTTTTATGTTCATGGGGCTATCTTTCCTGTTTGATAGCAGCCGTGTGTTGTTCACATCCTCTCCATCGTCGGGATGAGGGGTGGGGACATGACAAAATAATTCCCCACCAGTTAGTAGCGAGTGAAATCAATAAATGTATGTGTTTTTTTCAATGACACCCCACTAGCTAGTGGTTGAGACCTCATTAATAGAGGTCCACTAAGTGGTGATGGTTTTGGTAATTTATAAACTGGGTACTATAGTAGAAGGCATGAAATAATTTTTCAAATGAATAGTATTCTATTTGGATATGTTTTCTTGTTATAGGTTTTCCCCTCAAAGAGGTAGGTTGACATTTCATTGAATTCTAAATATTAATAAATATTTGAGTACTACTATTTTTTTATTTCAATGTAGTTGATTTGACATGACAAAAATAACAATAGATCATGATATTTATGTGGAAACCATGCTATATGTAGGTAAAACCACATGGCAATGAAAAATTCAATTTTTTATTTATACTAGGAAAAAAAATAAGGATGCTTTCTTCTATCTCTCTTGTCACTACAATGCCAAGGGGTCACTCCCCTTATATAAAATACATAAAAGGCTTACAGAAGGAATCAAAATACACTAGAAGGGTCTAGAAATTTTCACCTCGGGGTCTCATCCCATAAACCCCCAGATATTGGGGACCTAATGGCCCCTCTCTAACCCCCCCACATGCCTAACACACATAAATAATGTGTGGACCTAGTCTATAACTCTATACCAAGAATATTGGATATCTGTATATTCGATTCATCTCCTAACATTATTCAACTTGAATTCAATATACATGAAGTTCCTTATAAATATTTTCCACCCATGTGTTATTTCCCATCTTCTCCTTCTTCATATTTTTACCAATCTGAAAGAAGTTAGAACCATTCAAAATTCTTTGTCCTGATCGAATCCACAAGGATATCTATAATATTCTCCTCAATATAGATTTTCTCCAACAAGATCCTACCTTCTTCCACCACTTTCCTTATGAAATGGTACTTAATATCAAATGTTTCCTGCAATCATGGGATATTATCTTCTTCACTAAGTGAATATCTCTTTGAGTATCATAGTGCAAAGTGATATCCCCTTGTATCATCGTGAATTCATCCATTAGTCACTCTATCCATATTGCCTATTTACTGGTCTCAATTGTTGCCACACATTTTTCTTTAGTTGTTGATAAATCCACCACTACCTACAACTTATATGTCCATTTTATAGATCCACCAATAAGAGTGAAATATATCTTGTAGTATTTTTTTTCCATCTCTACCTCCACCAAAATCAGGGTATGAAAAACCCTTAATTTGTAAATTTTTCGATCTATAGAAAATAATATCACCTAAAACACCCCTAAAAACATGAGTGTCCACTTCACAAAATTTTAATGCTCCTTACTATGATTCACCATGAGCCAACTAATACCTCCCACTGCTTAAGAAATATATGGGTTGATTCTCACCATGGTGACTACGAGGCTCCCTACAGTTGATTAATATTGTACATGAGAATTACTTCGCTTCTATGCTTCTATGATATGATACTATTTGGAAGACAACTTGAAGTGTGAAGGAAATAAGGTGTTAACTCATTTTTCATTTTGGATATTGAAGCACTACATAATATTTTCTATATATGAGTTTTGACTTAACCCAATCGTCCTACCTATTTTGTCTCTATGTATATTCATCCTTAGAATATGATATGCTGCTCCTAATTCCTTCATTTCAATTATTGTCGCTAGTGAGCCTTGAAATCAATGATTTTCTTCATATTGGGGCATGTAATCAACAACATAATAAAACTTCCATCATCAAACCTCTTATAATATGCACAATGGTAAGCTTCACTTTTATTGAAACCTTGGGTCTTCATGAATGTGCCAAATTTTATGTACCATATTCTTGGTGCATATTTCAATCCACATATAGATTTCTTGAGTCTGCAAACTAAATTATATTTTCAATTTTATTCATAATCCATAGGATGATCCATATAAATTTGTTCATCAAGATCACCATGCAGGAAATCATTTTTTACATTCACTTATTCCAACAATAAATCCCGTGTTACTGCAAGTGCAAGTAAAACCCTTACAATGGTAAGCTTCACAAATAGAGAGAAGATTTCATTAAAATATATACCTAACTTTGCACATAGCCTTTTGTTACCAAGAGATATTTATAATGTTTCGACAACCCATCATTGTTCTTTACTTTATACACACACCCACTTATTTCCAACAACTTTTATTCTTGGTGAGAGATCAACAAGTTCCCATGTTTTATTCTTATGTAATGATTTAATTTCTTCATCCATGGATTTCCTCCATGTATATATATTCTCATATTCTCTAGCTTCCTTAAATGAATTAGGCTCCACCATCATCAATTAACAAAACAAAGATGACTGAAAATCAAGAGAAAATAATTTTGAACGTCTCTTGGGATGTGTATATCTTTTGAGTTGTTGATATTGATCAAATGCTTCATTTTCATCTTCACTCATTTCTACTTTAGCTGGTGCAACCTTAAGTGTCTTTTGTACCCCCTTCTTTTGCATGGATTTTTCGTTAAAAATAACATCGTAGCTAAAACTTATGTTGTGTTCAATAGGATCCCACAATCTATACCACTTTATTGTACTATCATAACCATGAAAAACACATTTCCTTGACATTGGGTAAGCTTTGAACTCTTTTCTTTAGACACATAGGAAAATACATCACAAAAAAAAAATATGCTAATGAGAATTAGCAATTGGTTTACCACACCAAACATCTTCTAGAATCTTTCCATTCAATGCAGGTGTAGGTGATATGTTAATCAGATACACAATTATATTAACTGCCTCTGCTCAGAATCTATTATCCAACCTAGATGCACTTGGCATGATTCTTACTCATTCCATGATTGTTTGATTTATCTGCTCAGTTATACCATTTCATTGTGGCATATATGTAGCAACCTTATGGTGCTTACTTCTTTCTTGTGAATTTTTTTATCAAATTTCTTGGAGAAATATTCTTCTCCATTATAAGATTGGAGATATAAAATGGACTTGCCAAAAATTTTCTCTACTTGTTCCTTGAACTCTTTAAATTTCTCAAGGGATTCTAAGACTTATTTTTAAGAAAATATACCCACATTCTTCTAAAATAACCATCTATAAAAGTTAGGAAATATCTAGCACCATTTATAAATAGAGTGGGTACTGGTCCAAATATATTAGACTGAACTCTCTTTTGTTTTGCAAAAAATATAGTGCTCACATAAGTCTAAATCACAACACTTAATCCCAAGAAGCATTCTTTGATCATTCATAGTTTTCAAACCCTTTTCACTCATATTTCCAAGCCATAGATCCCACAACATCACTGCATCCATAACATTCCTCGATTTTTTTGTTGCTACATGATTTGTTACTATATCACCACACAAACGATGGGCCATTTTTTTTCCATGAGGGACAATATGGTAATTTTGCATCAATTTTCACCAACAGTAGTAGAATACCCCAACTTATCTATCATCTTGACCTAGACCAATTTTTTTTGTAGATATAGTACACGTCGTACATCACACAACTTCTTTTCTTTTCCATTGTATAAGTTGATTTTAATGTCCCCTCTTCCCACAATTTATATAGGATGATAATCACCCAAGTAGACCATTCCACCACTACAGGGATGATATTTGAGAAACTAGTCTTTATGTGAAGACGTGTTGAAATATGAACTTGAGTCCAAAACCCAAGCATATAATACATATATATTGTTACTACAACAAAATGCCTCACATATTGTTGTCTCTTTCGAATCTACTGTACTAGCTTCCATTAATGGTTGATTTGGATTTTCATATTTCACTTCTTTCATTAGATACCAACAATATTTCCTTGAGTTCCATGGTTTCCCACAATTCTAGGACTTCCCTTTCTTGTGTCCTTTGTTCTTTCATTTGGACTATTAACTCCCTTGTTTAAACCTTTCGCTAGATTTTCCTCTTACAAATAGGGCTTCAATGATAGAGGGATCCATATATGACTTTAACCTCAACTATTATCCCAACAAAGCAACTACCACATGATCAAATTTTATAGTTCCTAATGATGATTTGGTGATGCTCACCACCATATATCATCCTCGGTATCCATGAGGGAATATAGTAAAATGATTTATTTATCCTCATCCTACACCTTTATACCAATCAAGATCAATTTGCTTATTAGGGTATTAAACTCATTTAGATAGTCTACCATAGGTTAACCCTCCTTCATCCTCAGATGATAAAGTTGTTTTTTTAAGGAAAATTTATTTCTTATCAATAGAACTCAAGCCTTACACAAAAAATCTATTGTACAAAGTTAAAACCATGGGACAATGGCAACTTTAATATTTTATCATTGCTTAGAAAAAAACTTACAATGCTTTCTTCTATATCGCTTGTATTAAAATGTCCAAAGATCACTCTCCTTTTATACAATACATATGAGGGTTCTAGAAGGAACATAAATATACTATAAGGGTCTAGAAATGTTCACTTCATGGGAACTTTCCTTGAACCTCGAGAGACCCCCTGCATTCCAGATACATATGAATAACACATAGGCCTAGTCGAGAACTCTATAGTGAGAATATTGAATATCTCGATGCTGGATTGATCTCCTATTAGTATGGCCAAAATCCCTTTTTAGTGATTTCCTACTTGCTAGGAACCTCTAAGGTTTATATCATGGAAAACACACTTTGCACTTGAGAAGCTATTTTCTACACCCTTAAAGACAATTTAATTATGGATCACAATAAAATGAAACAAGAAAATCAACATCACTCTATGTGTTCCTTTGAAGAAGGTAATGCAATGTTTTTTTAACTCCAACCTTATAATAAAATTCCTTAATACTTATCTCCACTAGTAGCTGTCTTTGAAGTTCTATGGATCCTACACTATCCTCCAATCCATTGGATAAGTGGCTTGCAAGCTTTCTCTTCCAGGTAACTCTAATATTCACTCATTATTTCACGTCTATTTCCTTACAAATGTGGTGGTTTCTAATTGTAAAGTGTATACTAGATAACAAAAATAGGATGTGCAAGGATCCATCTAGCTCCAACTTACAATAGCCTTGGCTTCCAAGGAACATCAATTTCTTAGGTGTTTAAGCAATTTTTTTTTATATAATGGAAATATATGCCAATAGAAGATGCCACATGTGAACCAATAGGGATTTTTTTGTAATTCCTGGATGTAATAACTCAAAAATTCGTAAAAATTTAAAAATTTTCATGTGACATAAAATGTCAAAAGTCACTGCTAATGTGCCACTAACTATTAGCAGATAATAAAACAGTTTGTAAGAGAAACAAAGAGTTACTTATTTATAAGATTTTGTATAATCTATAGGCTTATCTTTAAAAGCTGTGTTAGTGTTATTTTCAACTTAGCAGTTGTAATTTTTCCAGAAGTAGAAGAGAAACTTGTATTTTACTGATGCTAGGTATACTGTTGATTTATTTTGTCAAGTAGGGAAAGTTTCTTATGTGTGATCAGGGCTTACTTAGCTTTAAGCTAACACAGTGGGACTGATGGTTCTTTACATGTTTTAATAAGTAAGCATATGTTCCAGTAAAAAAAAATATTTATATTCAAGTCAAGAAGATACTTCTCTAGCATGATTATGATGCTAGACTTAGAATGTTTAAATGCAGCTTGTCTCCATAAGAGGTAACGTTGATCTTAATTATGCTGTCAAAACTCCATAGGGACCAGGGATGTTTTTAAGGAACCATACTTATTTAAAAGTGTATAAATGTTGGCGAATATTACCAATTCTTAAAACACAAACTATAAAATGATTGGCGATATTTTTCAAAAAATATTTTAATTTCCAAGGATTTTATATCGTTTATATAATAATTTGGCGATTTTTAGGGTGAAAAAAATTTACCCCATCAAAATTGGGCGAAACAGGGCTTCAAAAAATGCAAAATGGCGAATGTTTTTTGGGAGAGAAACATGGAAAAATAGCCCACTGGGATAAAATTCGCCCCTAAAATCATCCCTGATAGGGACGTTAAAACAAATCACATATGCATGGGTTAAATTGCATGATCAAATACTGTCAAAGACATCAAATCCTCTGGATGATTATGATAAAAAAAAAATCTAAAGAATACTTGTATTCCTACTTACAGCAATTGTAACCTAGAGTTTAAATGGAAAGAAATAAAGTTCTCAACTTAATGATTAGATTAATCAACAACGTTTGATGTCTATCACATTTACCCCAAAACTACTTTTTACTTTTATCTGTTTACTCAATACTTGGATGTTAGAATTACACTGAGATTTATTATATGGGTCTGTGGAATGCATTTACTAGCATCCCCAAATACACACTTTATTAAAAGAATTGGATCAAGAATCTCTTCCTAGATGAAATAATTCTTCTTTATTACTTTTACAGTCCAAGTTTACCTTGAGTTCTTATTACTTGTATCTTACACTTTCATTCCTAGTGTACCCTTTAGTTATAAACTATACCTTTTTACAAGTTTGTTTAATAAACTTTCGAGATAAGTTTGTTGATTAATATACTATAGGAGATCTTTTTTTTTTGGTCTTATTTAAACTTTTACTTCCCAATTCTAACAAAATCAAATGGCTACCTCTAGATCTCCTTTTTATATAGTTTAACATACAACATATGTCTTTTAACTATATCAAACATAGTTAGCAAATAGTTTGATTTATAAAATAAAACCCTAGAATAAAATATACATGTTTTAATCTTATAATTAATATGCGAAGCATTGAATTATTTCAAAGGTAAATTATCATTGGAAATCATAGCAATTGCATTGATTTGATGACTAAAGGATTTGATATGTAATGATTTTAAATGCATATTTAAAACTACATACGTGACTATAGAAATCCTACCCACGCTCATGAAAAGTATCGAAGGACACGTGGAGGTGACAAAATCATTGGTTAAGTTGACTTATGTTTTCCCTAATCTTCATTTTACAAAAGAGTGAGGGTTTCTTTGACTGGTGCGGCCGAGCTATGAGCTCGTGGCTGCCATTACTCCTGGTTGACCTCCAAGTTTCCCATTTTGACTATGAGCTTGGCCTTGTAAGAAGTAAATACTGGTTTTTATGAATTCTACGACTGCTATGGAGAAATTGCGTGATTGGAACAAATCATTTTCCTTCATCGATTCAAGGGCTAAGTTGGTAATTCAGATAGAAAAATAGTGGACAGAGCTTGAATAAGAGTGCTCTTCATCCTAGTTGGAGTGTTGCTCGTTTTTCTTTGGACTCGTGACTTAGGGTTTCTAGTTGTAACTGGAACAATAAACTTATCCATGTAAACCTCTTCCAAGTGCCATTGAGCCGCTTCAGTTGTTTGCGTCCACGAGTTCTCCAATGATTTCCTTATCAGGTAATTGCCGGTTAAGTTCTATACTTCAAGAAGGCTTATAAATTTTAATATATTTAAATTATGTAACTAAAACTTGTTCTACTGTGCAATATTCCTCTCACAGAAAACGGGGGTAGCAAAAAGCAGAACTCTCCCATTCACGGCCATGCAACCCTGGTAAGCCCCAGTTGCAATGAGGGTTTTCTCCTACATTGATGTGGTGTTTGGAAGATGAGAATACTTCGCTGCTAGTTGTGGACTCGGCTTGGGTTTTACTGTTAAATTACTTCTGGTTATTTTTTTTAATATTGAAAACCCTAAAGGGTATTATGTGCAAGAACTTGAAGGCTATTGCAGCTGTAAATTGGGTTTTACTTGACAGAGCCTTTATGGCTTGGACGATGTAAAACTTTTGCTTAAATTTTAAAAACTTGGCTCCAAGATGTGATAATGTTGTTCGATCTCTGCCTGGTTACTGAAGTTTTTAAGTGGTTTTTAAAGGTGAAGAAAAGACTGTTTGTTTAGTTGAGACTTGTAAACAGATGAAGGTTTAATAATAGCTAAATTCTGGTTTACTGTTTCCTATTTAAATTTGTAGAGTTTGTTTTGTACAGGCTTTAAGCCTCAACCGATATTTATAGAAGGCCATAGGCCATTACCATTGTTTTATGTCATCTCTATTAAATTGTTAACCGTGTTATTTAATTTTTTTAAGCTATCCTGTAATTTAAATGATTTGCAGTAATTATATTATTGGAACTTTTATAGTGTTATTGAGTAAATTTAGTACTCTGTTTTCGCTCAAAAGGGTTATTATTTTGAATACCATAAAGTTCTGTAATAAGAGAGATTTTATAGGAATAATTTTTGTTCTGTTTTTCTATTCTTACTTTTAATAAATAATTAATTACAGTTGTTAAATTTTATAAAAGAATTAAGAGTATGAAGGTCTATTTATAGAGATAAAACCTATCTTTCGGTAACCTTAAGTAAGTCTTTGAGGTTTATAGTAAAAACATCTATTTTTAGTACAGAATGCAAATATGAACTTAAAATAAGTTATTTTAAATACCTAAGAGTACTATCTAAGTTCAAACCCTAAATACTATCTTTTATAGTTCCTATATTGGTTTGTTTAACTTTATTTATTATGTTTATAATAATATTAGTACTAGTAATAGTTCTGTGAGTAGTATGACTTCTAATGATTAATATATAATCTATTCTTTTCCTATGATTAAATAATACAGTTACTTTCAGTAGATAGAGTAAGTATAGCTAAAATTTCTATAAATAAATCATACAAATCTATAAAAGAATTCATTTGCAATTTTTTTCATTCAGAGTTGAGAAACAAATAATCACATCTACTTGATCAACCAGCTGTACTAGAGTACTGCCTACACAAGGCGTGGAAAAATACAGTATGGAAATTTCTATTTATTATTTTTCATTTAGCATTAATACTATTGTTTTAATTATAATCTACTAATCACTAATTTTATCAATAACAATGCTCTTTTCTTTATTAACCCTAACAAAACAATAACATGCATAGCTTTGAAAAACTAGTAAACATTTTCTAAAAACAGTAAATAAATTATAAATAACCTGAACAAATAAAAACCTGTCAAATGATGAGGTGACAACAGCTTAAGGAGGCTGTTCCTCCCAACCAACTCCTGTAGAAAGCCTAGTCTGCTCTTTCTCAGGACCCTCGAGCCTGATTCCTTGGTCCTCTTGGTAGAGTACTAGGTGAAGGATGTATCCTTAAGACCTTATGTCACTTGACAGGTCAATTACAACAGTAATTCAATCCTTCTTACAGCAGTAAGAAATTTAGCCTAAATAACTGCAGAAGTTCAGTCTTTAGCAGTTAACCCCTCAAACTCACTTCAATAAGTCCCCTCCATCGAATTTCTCATATGAACTTCATTCACACTAAATTATCACATTTCCAGAATGAGCAGCCTCAGTTGTCTTCAATGGAAAGTTTTATAACAATGCCTAGGTCTTCTGGGTCAGTTTTTACTTAATGAGCCACCTGCTCCAATTCCACTTTCTTGGGGAATCATGACCACAAATATAGGGAAGTTGCCACCTGCAATAGTTAGAAGTAATTTGAGGATGTTGCCACTTGTCAGTATACTCTCCACCTAGTCTCCTCCACCAGGTGACCAGTTAACACTCTTTTAACAACTTCCCTAAGTTATTGTCTCATTATTTATTTATTTATTATTAAATATTCTGAAAAACATTAATTATCTTTGACCCCACTTGGTCATTAATTACAAACTTAGCATAAAATATAACATAATGTTCCTCAATAACATTAAATTGTTTTGCAAATTGGCGCATGTGACATACACACCCCCTTAATTTATAACATTGTCCTCGATGTTATTTATTCCTCGTCCTCAGAGTTCCCTTGAAATAGAATTGGATATGCATCCCGCATATGACTTTCCAATTCCTAGGTGGATTCTTCTGGACTAAGGTGCTTCCATTCCACCTTCACCTAACCAATGGTGCGATTTCGAAGCGAGATCTCCATCCTTTCAAGGATACAATCCGGTTCCACTAGAAAATCTAGTTCGGGTTCCACCTGCACATCATTCCAATTAATAACATGAGTAACATCATGTACATAGTTTTTTAATATAAAAATATGAAAACATTGTGAACTCTTAAATTTGGTGGTAAAGCTAACTGATATGGTACTTGTCCTATCCTAGACAGTATTTTAAAAGGACCACAATATCGGGGTGCTAGCTTAGCACAACTACCTAACCTCAGAGAACTCTTTTTAGGTCTCACCTTGATAAAAACATGTTCACCTACCTAGAACGTTTAAGGTCTGCTTGGATTTTCTATCAATCTTGCGCAATTTTTAAATTTTCTTGTACCTGTTTTACAATTAGCTCCATCTCTTTTAATAACTCAGGTCCTAATACTAACCTGTCCACTGGATTACTCCAAGAGATGGGAGTATTGCATTTCCTTCCATACAAAATTTCAAACGGACTATATCTAGCTGAAGCTTGATAATGATTATTGTAAGCAAATTCTACCAGGTGTAAGTAATCTTCTCATTTACCTGGCTGCTCCTTAACATACATTTTGAGCAGATCCTCCAATACCTGATTTACTCTTTCAGTCTATCCATCGGTTTGAGGATGGAAAGAGGTACTAAAATTTAATGTAGTATTTAACCCTTTAAACAAAGATTTCCAAAAGTTACCTGTAAACTTAGGATCTCGGTCTGAAATTATCACCTTCGGTATTCCATGCAACCGAAAAAATTGTTTTAAGAAAATATCAGCAATATTTGCAGCTTTATAAGTAGTTTTTACAGGTATAAAATGGGTTGCTTTACTCAATTTATCAACAACTACCATTATTGATTCATTTAAGTTCTGATTTCTAGGTAGTCCCATGATAAAATCAAGGCTAATTATCTCCCATTTCCAGCTAGGAATAGGCAATGGTTGAAGTAGCCTAGTTGGATGTTGATGTTCAGTGTTTACTTGCTAACATTTGAAGCACCTAGCAATGAATTCTTCCAATTCATTTTTCATGTTTGGCCAGAAATAATCATTTCTTATCATAGTTATAGTTTTTTGATAACCCGGATGCCCTGAATAAGGAGTTTTATGAACTTCATTTAAAATTAACAGCTTAATCTTAGGTACATTAGGTACATATAATCTATATTTATACAATAATAATCGTTTTTCATTCAAGTTGTACCCTGTACTCAGAGTTTCTATTAAATTTTCTCTTACCTTTGCTTGTAACTTCCGATAATTTTCATCTTGTTCTATTCCATCTTCTAGCTGTTCTTCCAAGTCTGTGTTGTAAGTGTTGATAGCTGTTGTAAAATTCAGCTTTGCGTTTCTACTTAATGCATCAACAACCTTATTCTCCTTTCCTTTAATATGTTGTATTTCAAAATCGTATTCACTCAGAAAATATAGCCACCTAGCTTTCCTAGCATTCAAGCTAGGTTGATCCAATAGATATTTCAATCCTTTATTATCTGTCATTAATATAAACTTGCTTTCTATTAAATGATGACGCCACATTTTTAAGGCATGTATGACAACAGCTAATTATAAGTCATAGGTCGCATAATTTTTCTCATGAACCTTCAGTTTCCTAGACTCATAAGCAATGATGTGTCCTTCCTGAGTTAATACTCCACCTAAATCATCATTGCATGCATCAATACATACTATAAAATATTTATTAATGTCAGCAATTCTTAGAATTGGTGTGGTGGTTAAAAACGTTTTTAACTTTTTAAAATTGTCTTCACACTTCTGATTCCAATCAAATTTCTTTCCCTTTTCTGCAAAGAGGCTATAGGATTTGCAATTCTTGAAAACCCTTCGATGAATCTCCGATAATAACCAGTAATCCCCATGAATGATCAGATGTCAGTTACATCTTTTGGAACTGGCCAATCTTCGATTGCCTTTAACTTTTTGGGCTTAACATAAATTCCTTCTTTAGTCACCACATGACCCAAATACTGGATTTTATCTTTAAATAAGTCACATTTACTAAATTTTGCAAAAAGTTGATGTTCTCGTAACTCTTGTAAGACAATTTTTAAGTGTTCTTTATGTTCCTCTTCAGACTTTGAGTAAATTAATATTTCATTAATAAATATGACCACAAATTTATCCATATATTTGTGCATTACATTATTCATCAGACACATAAAAACAACTGGGGAATTAATAAGCTCGGATGGCATAACAACAAACTTGTAATGTCCATATCGAGTCCTAAAAGTTGTTTTAAAGATGTCTTCATCCTTGATTCGAACCCGGTGGTATCCAGTTCGTAAATCAATCTTTGAGAACACCGTTGCTCCATGTATCTGATCAAATAGATCATCTATGTAGGGTAATCGGTATCTATTCTTGATAGTCATTTTATTTAGTTGACAATAATCTATACATAGTCATAGAGTTCCATCCTTCTTCTTAACAAAGATGACAGGTGCCCCCAAGGGAGACATAGTGGGTCTAATGGAATTCTTATCAATGAGTTCTTTTAACTGCGACTTAAGTTCATTTAATTCCAATATATTCATCCGACAATGGGTTTTTGAGCTGGGCACTACACCAGGTACCGGCTCAATTGTAAAATCTAATTTCCATTTCGGTGGCAGTCCCATAATTTCTTCTAGAAATACATCTGAATATTCCCTTAGAATAAGAATATCTTTCAGTTTTAATTTATCTCTGTTGTTAGTATTTTCTTCATTAATTACCGTTACAGCAAAATTTTTACAGCCTTTCCTAACATCTCTCTTAAGTTGCAAAGCAGAAATCTGCCTTATGGTTGTTTTCCTAGGGATTCCCTTTACATTTATCAACTTTTCATCACTATTTATGCAAGTGAAGGTTTTATCAAAGCAATTCAAGACCACCCTATGCTATTCTAGACAATCCATACCAATCAACATATCATATGAACCTAAAGGTAACACATTGAGCTTAACAGAGGTTTCAAACCGATGCATAGTTACTACACAATTCTTAACAAAGCTAATTACTTTTCTCTTTGCACCAGTAGCTAACTGAGCTAGCCAAGATATTGAAAACTTTTCAACTGAAAGCTTACACGTTTCTACTAAACTAGGAGAAATATAGCTTAAACTAGCTCCTGGATCAATTAAAATAAATATAGGTATTTGATTTATCTTACCTTCCACTTCCACCATGGAAGTTTGATAATCTGCTTGTTGGTTCTCTAATGCTGTGTTGATCCTGGGCATTGTCCTCGCTAGATCACCAACATCCATCTCCCCCTGTATTGTGTGTATGTTGCTAATAGTCTTTTTCCGATTGGGGAAAACTAATGCATAATGCGGACCATTACATTCCCAACACTTCATGGGTTACTTTTGTTCAAAATTATTTGTATAGTTACTGTGATTGTTAGCAGATTCTTTATTTCTTTGATTGTTTGGATTGGTCTGTGAATTAATTTTGTTCCCTTGGAAATTTTTACTAGGAAAATTTATGGTATTACTATTCTTAAAATTTCGATTAGGTACACAATATTTCTTTTTTTTTGTTCAAAGTTATTATTTCTTTTGGCCTTCCAGTTGTTCATACTTTCCTTTTTACGATTTTGTTCATAACAGAAATTTTCTTTTCTCATTGCTTCTTCTAAATTTTTCGGATTGTCATACTCAATTCTGTACTTTATATGATAAGGTAAACAACTGAGAAACCGCTGTACCTTACGTTTCTCGTCCACAATATATGGCACGTATCTGAGTAGACTTAGAAATTTAGTATTTAGTTCTTTCATATTCATTGTTCCCAGTTTTAGTTCGTAAAATTTCTTAGCCCTTTTCTCATAATACTATTTAGATAAAAATTTCTTTTTGAAATATTTCTTAAATGTACTCCAATTTATATTTTTCTCCCTTATACCTTTTACTCTTTTTAAGTCCTGCCACCAAATATCTACTTTTTCCATTATATTATAAATAGCCATCCTGGCCTTCAGTTGATTAGAGTAATTATAAATTTGAAAGTATTTCTTCATCCCAGACAACCAGATTCTGCTTCTTCCCCTTTTTCAGTTTCTCCATTAAAGGTTGGTGGCTTGATCTTCTTGAATTCCCCAGATATTTTTTCATAAGGTTTAAACTTTCTCTTCCTAGTATGTTGATTATCTTCACTATTGTTACTAGTGTTACCACCTAAGTTGTACTTAGTGGTTTTTTATCAAGTGAGCCTAGTGAACTAGACAAGGATAACTTGTTCGGACTTCAGAAGACCTTTGGAAGTACTTTTGGGAAGTGCTTGTTGCACTATATCACATGTTCATACCCCATGGGGGAATTGTAATAAATGTTCTAGCATGATAGTGTCTGTAAAAGACTCAGTCTCTTAGAATTTATTTGTCAATCCAATCAGCCCAGGGTGTTTTTTCCCTTGGTTATTATTGGTTATTGAATAAACGACTGATAATTTCTGAGATTTTCACTCCATAACTCCAAAGTTGGGGTGGTCGTCTTGGCATTTAGGCCTATTGAGGTTATTAGAGTCTACGTGTCAATGTATAAACATGCTAGGCATCATGGTCGAGTCATATGAACATGTCTAAGTCCCCCTAGGTTTTTTCAATTTTTAATTTTTTTAATTTTTTCAGTGTTTTTTATTAAAATTTATTTTTTCTAAAACTTAGGCTATTTTTTAATAATTTAATTGGAAAAATTGATTTTGTAATAAAAGTCGGCCAAATAATCAGTTTCGGACATGTAGGTGCTCATTTTCAACCTAAGAGCACCATGCAAACCCATGGACCCACTTTTTCCTAGTTTTGAGTGATTTTCCATCACTAAGGTCAGAAATCCCCAAAAAACCAATTATTGATTATTTTAATTAATAAATTGATAAATAATGGAGCAAATCCAAAATCCTAGATCAGGGGATTCTCAGCCGATTTGATTGAAATCAGTCAGATCTAAACCAGATTGACTGGATCTGACAAATCCTTGACTGAAGGAGGTGATCAAATCAGATCCAGAGTTGATCTTCAATAGCCTTTATGGGGAATTGTGCCCTCTCTCTCTCCTCCATGCGTGTGGGCTCTCCTGGAAGCTCTGTGAACTGATGTATCGGTTTATGGTTTGATGTGTCAGCTTAATCAGCCCATGGTTGACAAGTAGGCTTCGTTCAACTTCATATCAGCATTGATTGACTCTCCATCAGCTGATTTGGTCTGTCGCCTTGGGATTTGCACCCCCCTTGGGCTAGATCTCCTGGTTTTTGTATAAATAAAAGCACAAGATGCCTATTCCAAGCTAGTGAGAGTTGGATTGAAGGGCTTGCTATTGTAATACTATTGTAATCTTTTGATTGTTGGAATAAAGAAGCTTTGGAGGCCAAATGGTGTAATGCTCTCATGTGTGTGGATTAAGCATTGTCTTACGGCTATTGATGTTGTCGATTTTTCTCTCAATTTTTGCATCTGAACCCTGTCTGGCTTGAACGATTCAGCTGAATCAATAGCAGTATAGTTGGTAAAGTAAGGTTACTTGTTTTTTCTATATCTCATATATTTTTGAAGATCTAGATTATACATGTTTAATAAGTTTATTTGCATGTAATTCTTGTCTCTTTTTCATATATATATATATATATATATATATATATATATCCAGATTTCATGAGGTTTCATGCAGGATTGTGTGTTTAGCTTTCATGTATTAAGGATTGGACGAGCTGTGATCTAGTTTGACTCCACTGTACATCCAAAAAATTTATGAAGGCATTGCCCCTCTGTATTCCACTAACAAGTTTCCATTGCAGATCCATCCAACAACGGGCCTTTCCCCTTCTCTTCCTCCTTTCTATTAAAATCAATCGTCCGGTTACCTGTCTCTTCCTCTTATGATCAGATCTAGTTATAAGAATTGAATATATATTGTTAGATCTAGTTCATAAGAGTCTTGTTTCTTAGATTTGTAATTTCATAAAGAATATCATTTCATAAAGATAGATCTAGGTGTAGGAATTTCCTTTTTTGCAAGTAGCTAAATCATAGATCTAAAGCTTGCTCATAAGGTAGTTTCTTTTTTCGTTCTTTAAAGATTTAAATTCTGCAAGAAAAGTGCATATCTCATTGGCTACCCAAACAGCAATCCAAGATCCCAAGGAAAGCTTTCTTTTCTTGGTTCCTTTTTTCAAAACTAGATTACCCTTGTTTAAAAAAGGAAATCTTTCTTTCCTTGGTTCCTTTCGGTAATTAGCGTGGTGACCAAAAAAAAATTTAAATTTTGTTTGGGCACATTTGATTTTAATTGCTCACTATTTTTTAGTATGTCTAACAAAAATAGAGGGAGACTCTGCCCATTTTCTGACTCTTGGACGAACCAGAGCTTCCCGGAAGCTTCCCCCACCGTTGTATTTGAAGTTAGCTTGTTACAAGATTGTTGTAAGCCTTTGGATCCCAGATAAAAAGGACCAAAGTGCATCAATTTCAATTTATTGATATTTTAAATCTTTGCTAATAAAAACAAAATATCTTTTCAAATAGGCTCTTTCAAGCCTATTCACCATCCCCCCTGGGGGGATTTGCGTCCGTGTCATTTTTTGCTTTTTGTTCATCTCTTTTCAATATAGAGTAGTACTAATATGCAGGGTAGTATACTTTGAATTAAAATAATTTCCATATTCAACTTCTATTGGTTTCAAAGTAACTTTAATACTTACCCCACGAGCCTCCTTTTGAGTCGAAAGGTGAAGAAAGGTTCATAATAGTCTAATTAGAAAATTGTGGTTTGCTTATTTTTTATGTTTCATTTTCTATCATCATTTGTTTTAGTAACCATAATAAAATCAACCCCTCCTTGATTCCCTGATTGAGGTCCACTTGGACCAAAAGAGGTTCTTGGGGGGTTTTCTTTTTAATAAGAACACCTTGTCTAAAATTTACTAAAATTGACAAGAATCCGGTGTGTATGCTCTACACTTGGCTGCGGTTCATCCGATCCGTCAAGCTACATCAAAAGCACTTGAGTGACTAGAATAATTACGATTCACTCTCCCAAATTGACAAACCATCAGGTGAAAATCCAACACCTCGATCAAACCATTACGGTGGAAAAATACCCAAAGGAACCGAGAACTCCTAAAAAGTGACCTCGGGGCACCGCTCTCTATTACACCTGTGGGTTTATTATGAACAATAGCCTCAGAGACTACATTCAGCACACATATTCCTTGCGGGTAGCTGTGAAGGTTTAGTTTTGGACATACTCCAAGTACTCTCAGGTATATCTGGAGTCCACCCCTTCGCCTAATTCTAATCAACTCATATTTCACATTAACTTAAAACGTACCAAGAGGCAATCACAAAATATTCACTCCAAGCACATGCTAGTACATTGATTATCTTTTGAATCCATTTTAAGGCACTGACTATTTTCTTTCTTTCTATATATATATATATATATATA